>CAUYQG010038290.1:0-14132 GCA_963574415.1 Tarsius wallacei | reverse complement strand
TGCTCAGAGGAACCAAAAGTGGACTTGCAGGCTACAGAAAAGGTTGCATCACTCTCATGCCCCCCAGTGTGAATTACATCAGGCATTAACTTTGCTTCAGAACCACCTGGGGAAAGGCAGGACAAGGCTCCAACCTGCCTTTCTCTGCCCTCCAGGACACGGCCCTTTGCTCCTTGAGCCCTGTGACTTTCTTCCCTTTCTTCCAACAGGGGTGGATCCTACCCATGTCAGGGACTGGTGCCCATGTTCCCTTATGCTGGAATGCTCATCCCTGGGCCTTCCTGTAACTCCTTTGCTGTCACCTCTGCTGAAATACTCCTTCAGGCTTGCATGCTTGCCCTGTATTGGCATCTGTGTGAATGGCATGGCATGAATGTGTATTATATATTTAGCATCTTTTCTTTCTTCTCCCTAGAAAGTAAGTATCATGAGGGTAAAAAGTGTGTCTTCTTCACAAGTGTCTTCTCTAGAATATTGGCAAAGCCCCCAATAACAAACATTGGGGAAAGGAAACCACATTTAGCAAATGTGGGAAAACTGGCTGGCGACATGCAGAAGAATGAAACTGGACCCCTGCCTATCACCATACACAAAAATTAATTCAAAATCGATCAAGGTCTTAAATGTAAAATCTTAAACCCTAAGAATCTTAGAGGAAAACAGGAAGCACCCTTGATGAGTGTGACCCCACAGCCCCCCACCCTGAGCCCTGGCTAAATCCTTTCCCCTGGAAATGTTGTAATCAGGTAGACATGACTGCCGTGACTTCTTAATTGACCATCTGCAGATGTCTTGGAGATCCTGTGACAGAGGGCCGCTAATATCTGTCCATATTATCACAGCCCCTAGAGAAGGGCATGACAAGTATTCTAGTGCTCCTGTACATTCTCAAACAATATTTCTTAGAGCTAATGGAGGGTGCATTTCCCCTTATCTCCTATTCATTCCCAGCGGGCAGCTCTGGGGGATCTTTGCCTTCCCTGCAGACAGCGCCCAATTTACTGGAAGATTTAATCCCCATCTGCTCCCCACTCTGAGTAGTCACAAGACCTGTGATCTATATAACTTTTGTAATCACAAGTTTTGTGACTTGTATAACTTAGGCCTAATGCATGACATCTTAGGCCTTGTAAACCACCTTTACAAAAGCCAAGAGACACCTTTGGTACTGGCACCAGGAAGTATGTTTCTGAAAAGTCAAAGTTGGCAAGATTAATCTTTACTTAAAGTATGCATTTCTCCAAAACATACCTTTTACTTTCTCATCATTGTATTAAGGTTTAGGAACAAGATAAAAAGTGGCTTTCGACTCTCGGTCTGTCCTTTCACACCCATGTAACAAACATGCATGTGTACCCCCAAATCTAAAATAAAAATGAGGGGAAAATGAACCATCCCAGGCAACTGTTGCTTCTCACTGGCCACAGAGCCCCATCTTGGGTTTGGGGTTATTTATCTGGTATGTACATAAATTAGACCAAAAGAAAAAGTACCAAACTCCCAGCCCCTAAATGTGGCATTATTTTTTAAGTTTCCCACCACTCTGGTGCCCTTTTACCATGCTTTGTACAGTTTTTTTCATGGGTCTCTGGTCATCTGTCTCCCGCTGCTCACAGGAATGGCTCCAAACCTCCCCTTTTCACGGGATCCCCTCTGGCAACTCCTGCTTAAGATCTGCACCAATGGCAGAGGTTGGTTACCTCGCTAAGGTCACACAGCTGCTGAATGGTCAAACTGGGATTTAATTGGAAGTACTTGGTCTCGTTAGTCCTGGGAGCTTTCTGGGTGCTGGGTGCTGGATGCTGGGTGCTGAGTGCTAGGCACCATGCCACATGTCAAACAGCCAAACTTCCCTATGCCTGGGTCCTTCTTATTCTGGGATGGCGTGTCTTCTCCCAGAGGGTATGCCCTACCTCTTCCGCATGCCCCGCCCCCTCGCACATCCGGCCCCTTCGCATGCCACCACCCAGTGCCTGCCCATCTAAGCTCCTATAATTTTCTTTTTTTAACATTAAAATTTTTTATTGTGAAATAAAATACACATACAGAAAACCACACAAAGCAAATGCGTACTTAGTGCATTACCATAAGGTAAAACACCTTTCTAACTGCAAGCCAGGTCAAGAAATAGAACTTTGCCAATCATTCTGGGTACTGGGTGCTGAGCGCAAGGCTCCAAGCCACATACCAAACAGCCAAACTTCCCTACGCTCGGGTCCTTCTTATTCTGGGATGGGGTGTCTTCTCCCAGCTGGTATGCCCCACCCCTTCTGCATGCCCCTGTTCCATCCTCAACCCCTCTCTCCTTTTAAAAGTAACCACTGTCCTCATTTTTCATACTAATCACTTTTTCCTTTCATTATAGTTTCGTGATCCAAGCTGGCATGCCTAGAAGCTATAGTTAGTGTTGTCCATTAAAAAAAAAAATTGTCTTAGGGCCAGGGTACGTGCCTGTAGTCCCAGCTATTCTAGAGACTGTGGCGGGAGGATTACCTGAGTACAAGTCCAACCTGCACAACATAGTAAAACCTGGTCTCCCCCCTCCATAAAATTTAAAAATAAATTTCAAAATTGATGTCTTTTAAGTCTCTTTTATTATACAGGCCCCTCCTCAATCCCCTTCTTTTCCTACAATTTATCTCTTTAACCTGTAGAATTTCACTTATTACAGGGCTTGCGGATGGCATACTTGTGGTACAGGTCGATATGTTTCTCTGTTCGCTATACTTCCTACAATTTGGCAGTTGAATTCAGAGATTTGATCAGGTTTAGGGTGCATCTCTTAGACAAAACCAGGGGGAATGATGTTCTCTTTCTTCAGGAGGCAGGCAGTTTTCTGTGTTTTTGTTTCTCAGTGACTAGATCCATTCATTGCAATGGGGTTGCAAAATGGTGTTATTCTAATGTCTTTTTTTTTCATTTATTAATTTGAATACTTTTAAAAAGAGATACCTCTTAACATCCGGTTGCCCATTGGTACAGTTCATACAGAAAAAGCTGGATAAATGCTTGATTCCCTTAATTTACAAGGGAATGAATGAAATTCATTTCAAAGCAATGAATTGGCTCACTATCTTCCTCATCATTCAAGTGACAGATTAAATTTTTAAAAAATATTATATGGCCATGGATTTCAACATATTTGATGGCTTTCACGTCATTGCAACT
This sequence comes from Tarsius wallacei, assembly GCA_963574415.1. Lineage (NCBI taxonomy): Eukaryota > Metazoa > Chordata > Mammalia > Primates > Tarsiidae > Tarsius > Tarsius wallacei. Next base: position 10,964 of record CAUYQG010038290.1, on the reverse strand, counting down.
ATTCTTTTGAAACTCAAATTGCCCCACCTTTGGCCGGTGGGGACCTCCTCAAGTTAGCTCCTGATTCCTTTTGACTTGATCCTTGTAGTCTTTGATAGCTGTCTCAGTCTCTGATGTAATAAAATATTCCCAGAGCATTGCATACATTTCTAACTCCAGATCAGGAATCATCCGATTTTTTATAATGGGAAATGATATTTCAGGACCAAAATTGAGTACTCTTACTACCGAGTTGGCCATTGTTTCTAAGCCTCTTCAGTGGACAGCCTCTACCGTGGACATACATGTAGTTAAGCAGTTTGTTTTTTTAAGATAAAATGTCTTAAAGTTTACTGATACTTCCATTTCAAATTTAGCAATATAGTGTTTTGCTTTGCTTTGCTTAACCTGTCCCATATTACAACTTGGCTCCTTTCTCCTACTCAGAGAAACCTGGTCCTCAAGGACATGGGGAATTATAAAATAGAATGTTCTGTAATCATTTCTTTACCTTTCACACACAAAAGTCTCAATAACAATAATGTTACTCAAACCACCAACATCATTGCCAAAACAGTTCAACAGCTTTTGCCAATGCATTTCTCTTTGTTCTCCCATTATTTATTTATTCATTCATTTATTTGAGAGATGCAGTCTTGCTTTGTCACCCAGGATGGAGTGCAGTGGCACATCATAGGTTCACTGCAGCCTCAAACTCATGTGGTCTCAGGCAGTCCTACCTCCCCAGCCTCATGAGAAGCTGGGACTACATGTGCGCACCATCACACTTGGCTAATTTTTTGTAGAGATGAGGTCTTGCTATGTTGCCTAGGCTGATCTCAAACTCCTGAACCAAGTGATTCTCCTCCTTAACTTCCCAAGGTGCTGGGATTGCTGGCATAAGTCACCATACCTGCTTCCCTTCCATTTTTATTATTTGAACTATATACATATTATCTGAGCATTCTCTCTCCCTTCTAACCCTCACTTATGCTTCATACTAAAAGTAACTATCTATATGTTTAAGGTTATGTCAATGTCTCTCTAGTTGTTTTGGTTGTCTGAAGTTTATTGTCTAGTGGATTTCTCAGGCAAGCTTATGGGAACAATATTTCTTGGGCAGGTGGCGGTGATTGTGAGGTTGTTGGGGGTGGGAGTGTAGCTTAGAATACTTTCTTACTGTGAATGTTTGAGTATTAGGAATATTCTCAGTGAAACTGATTCTATCTACAAAATTTGGATGAAAATTTACTGAGGAAAGAAAGTTTCAACCATCTTTGGGCATATAGCAGATTGGTTCTTAGGGTTGTTTCTTAGACAATATTCTCTCTTTCAGCAGGAAACAATACCACTGGGTTTACAGAAAAAATGCTTCAGACTTCCCTAGGTGTGCTATGAAGTTGTTTTTTTCTGTTTGTTTGTTTTTGCCTTTGCGTCTGTGTGAGTACAATAATATATTGTATTTATCTCTGTTGCTTTTAAAATCTAGATGAGACATAAGTTTATTCATTTATTGAGGAAAACATGCTGGGAAGTATTAAGAGGTAACTCATTTCTCTTATATTCCTCATTTATTAAAGACACATTAAAAAGGTATCAGTTGCTTGAAGGTTGCCAAATAGCTGACCAAAATGACAAAATCCCATGCACAGTGAATCTTAAAATGTAAAAATCTAAATATGCAGACTTTTAGATTATACCCTGTTGGGAGCCAGCCACGGAGGCCCACTGAGCGTTAGGCTTCCACAAACTGTGGTTTTGGCTTTCACACAACTTACAGTTCAAACTCGGGTCACATCTAAGAGCCTTAGTACTGGTCACAGGCTTCTGGGTCATGATTTTAGGATTTATTGAAGTTGAGTAAGGTGTAAATTGTAGAATATAGTTTTAGGAATATAAGTTTAGACAGCCATTTTGTTGAAAGAATGTGGCTAGGTTACTTGCAGGTAGCCCACTGTGAACTTTGGACTGGGTCACATTCCAAACATTCTGGGATGGGCTACTTTATGTTGTAGAGTAAGCATTTAAGTTTCTATAGAATCGTTTAACTTGGTATTAGTATAAATCAGCATAGGATGAAAAAGATTTATAGGATAGGCAGTCATGGATTAAGGTTAACATCTGATATGGGATTTTCTTCCTCATACCTGAAAGAACATCTGGTGGGTGGGGGACGCCCGCCTGGTTTTGTGTTCACGTGAAAGACACGTGAGACTGACTGTGCAAAATTAAGGGATAAAAGACCCATTGTAATTCTCAATAAAGGCTTCTGCACTAGACGGGAGTTCAGCCTCTCTCTTCTCTCCCTCTCTCTCTTTCCCTCCTTCTCTCTTTTTCCCTCAAAGGCCGATGCCGTCTCCACCGTTGGGAACCCCTGGACTTTGCAGGAGCAGGACTCCGGCATTACCCTTGAATTGATTGTTCCCATTAGAAGACATAACCAAAAACCTGGCTGTGCATTATAACAGGCATAGTATTTTTATTGCAATTTCTAGTTGGTTATTGCTGTAATAGGAAAATATTACAAATTTTTCTAAATTGATCTTGAATCGACAAATTTACTTAGACTTCATTGTTAATCTAATTATACATCATTTAATTCTGTTAATTTTTTTCCATGTAGTTCATGTATACTTCCTGCAAATGATACCGTTTTACCGATTACCTTGCAATCTATATATTTTATATTCTCTTCTTGAATTAGAGCATTGACCAAGCTCTCTAGCATTCACGGCGCTACTTTTTCATTTACTAAATCTCCTTTTTTTTTTTTTTTGAGTTGGAGTCTCACTCTGTTGCCATGCTGGAGTTTAGTGGCACGCTCACAGCCACTCTACCTGCTGGGCTCGACTTGCTGGACTCAGGCGATCCTTCCACTTCAGCCTTCCAAGTAGCTGGAACTACAGGCATGCGCCACCATGCCCACCTAATTTTTTGATTTATTGTAGAGAGGAGGTCTTGCCAAGTTGTCCAGCCCGGTCTCGAATCCCTGGGCTTAGACAATCCTCTCATCTTCGCCTTCCTTAGTGCTGGGATTATAGGCGTGAACCACTACACATGGAGCATTTACTAAATCTTAAAATCATAAATAGGTTTTGAAAAATTTGCTTAATTTTCTGCATTTGTAGGGAAAAATAATTTTTTTCCGTGAGATTATTAACATGGTAAATTTCATTAATAAAATTTCTTCCCTAGTGCTGAATCATTTTTTCTTCCTGGGGTCATGGATGCCTACTTGATCTGTTGATGTATTTTGTAATACACTGTTGGATTTTGTTGGCTAATATTTTATTTAAGACTTTCAGTTCATGTTCATACATATTAAAATGAGGTTATATAAATTTTTCTTACATCATCTTTAACTAATTTGAGAATCTAGGTAACATTAGCCTCATAAAACAACTCAGCAGATTTTACTTTTTCTCTACATTCTAGAATGACTTGTAGAGATGATAAGTTCTTTCTTAAAAGTTTGATAGAACTTATCTGTCAAGCCATCTCGACTGGTCTCTTTTGGCAAGGAAGATTTTTACTTGCCATTTAAACGTATTGAGTGCTTGTTTCATCTATCACATTTAACTTTTTCTAGAAGTATTTTCATTTAGTTTAGGTTTTCAAATTTCTCAACATGTAGTTTGTTTTTGTTTTGAAAAACCACCATTTTCATTCTGTCTTATTGACACGTTCATTTTGTGATCAGTCTTACCAAAAGATTGTCTATTTTATAAATATTTTCAGCCTGATCACAAACCAGGCAAAGTGGGGACCAAAGGGAGGCCCAAACTTTACCTGTATGATGCCCACTTGTATACCTAATTCTGAATTGTACTCCACATCTTTAAAATAAAATATAAAAAGAAAGAAAGAAAGATTTTCAAAGACTTGGGTTTTGGTTTTCTTCCTCATGTTTTATAATTCTACTTTCTTCTTGTTCATTAAGTTTGTGTGTGGCTATTTATCCATGTTCTTGTGCTGAAGTTTTTGTTTGTTTTCAACCTTTCTGATATTCTGATAATTATATTTAAAGTTATAAACATCCTTCTAGATGTGGCTTTAAATGTGTCGTGCAAATGTGGGCGGCACACATTCAGTGGATGTGGATATTTCTTCCAGCACTTCTTTCAGTAGATGTTTATTTTGAGGCCCTAACACTAGGGACACCTAAGTTTATGATGAATATATCTTTCTATTCTGTTCTTTTTATGAGTAGATAACATCTTGCTGTATTTCTTTTGATATTTTCAGTTTAAATGTTTGTTTTCTTTCTTTGGTTTTGTTTTGCTGTTTTTAGATAATAAAATTCCCACCTCAGCATTCTTTTTGTTTCATATTTACCCGGTATATCTTTTTGTTTGTTTTAGGTGTGCCTTCTTGTAGCAATCATTGTGTTGACACAATGTATGTGTGTTTAAATCTGAGAACCTTTGTCTTTTTGTTGACGTGCTTAACCACACCCACATAAACTGGGTTAGTATTCTTTAGAAGTTGAATTGTTAGTTGTGGATGTATTTCTTCCTTTTTCATTGCTTTTTTTTCCTCCGTTATTTTTATGTATTTATGTTATTTGATCATCCGTACTTTCGATATCTCTTTCAGCATCTGTCTAAATTTTTTTTTTTATTCTTAAGAGATAAATTTTAGGTTCCAGTGTGCTTACCTTCTTTTTTAAACACTTTAGATTCAGGAGGGTACACATGTGTATTCATTACATAGACATATAGTGTAGTGGTGGGGAGTGGGTCTCAGGTGGCCCATTTCCCAGATAGTGAACATTGTGCCCCATAGATAGTTTCTGAACCTTAACCTCCCTCCTTTCTTATGGATGTCCTCAGTGTCTATTATTTCCATCTTTGTGACCATTTAGCTACCACATATAAGAACATGCAGCATTTGGTTTTCTGTTTCTGGGTCAGTTGACTTAGGATGAAAATCTCTAGCTCCATCCATGTTGCTGCAAAGGACAGGTTTTTTAACATTTTATTTTAAAGATGTGTGGTACAATTCAGGGTTAGGTATACAAGTGGACATCGTACAGGTAAAGTTCTGGCAGGGGAGATATCATAATCATGATTTCATTCTTTTTTATGGCTGCACTCCTATAATTTTCTCCTTTCCTGTTTATTTCCCCTCTATATTTGCATTATACAAACATAGTTCCTTTTCTTTCATTTAAAAAAAAAACCCCACCCCTCCTTTGACCCTATGTCCCTCTCCTCCCTCTCATCTCTCTCGAATTGTTACCTATCTTTCCTAGTCCTCCACATTATTTTATTTTTTGTTTTGCTTTGCTTTTTTGAGTTGGGGGTCTCACTCTGGCCCAGGCTGGATGCAGTAGTTCACCACTGCCTGATCTCTTGCATTCAAGCAATCCTTCTGCCTCGCCTCCCAAAATGCTAGGATTATTGGTGTGGGACACCACGTTCGGCCTATTTTTTAAATTTTTTATTCTTTTTAACTTCCACCAAGGTCCTCCACCTGTGTTTTGTGCCTTAACCTGTTAAAAATGTACCGGTGCTATACATGCCATACCTTATTGTGCATTAAGGTCCCTTTCCCAAGCATATAAGTATGTACATTACACTAATTACAGTGCGTAGCACATTAAATCACATAGCACATTAAATTAAATCCACGAAATTGATCCAACACATGGATATTGTCAGGTACATTAATTCTTTTGTTTTACATAGGACATCATATCATTGATCGTACATGGCACATTGCCGGAGTCCTGCTCCCGCAAAGTCGAGGGGTTCCCAAAGGTGGAGACAGCGTCGGCGTTTGGGGGGAAAAGAGAGAAAAGGGGAAAGAGAGAGAGAGGGAGAGAAAGAGAGAAACTGGACACCTGATATGAGGATGAAGATGCTGTTTATTGGGAATTGCGACAGGTCTTTTATCCCCAGATTTTGCACAGTCAGTCTCACATGTCTTTCACGTGAACACAAAGCCAGGTGAGGGGCGTCCCCCACCCACCAAATGTTCTTTTCAGGAAAAAGGAAGAAAAAATCCTGTAACAGATGTTAACTTTAATCCATGACAGCCTATCCTATAAACCCTTTTCATCATATGAATCTGTGACTGACCTATCCTATAAACCTTTTTCATCCTATGCCTATGCTAATACCAAGTTAAGTGATTCTATAGAAACTTAAATACTTTTTCTACAACCTAAAGTGGCCCATCCCAGAATGTTTGGAATGTGGCCCAGTCCAAAGTTCACAGTGGGCTAGCTGCAAGTAACCTAGCCATATTCGTTCAACAAAATGGCTGTCTAAACATATTTCTAAAACTACATTCTACAATTTATACCTTACTTAACTTCAATCAATCTTAAAATCACGACCCAGAAGCCTGTGACCAGTACTAAGGCTCTACATGTAACCCGAGTTTGAACTGTAAGTTGTGTGAAAGCCAACACTGCAGTGTGTGAAAGCCTAATGCTCAGCCAGCTCCCAACAGGGTACAGTGCCCAGGGCTTCAGGAGGGTGATCATGTATTAGGACTGGTGTGCAGGGCCCGGGGTGCCAACAAGGCGAATATGCAAGGGGCCTGGAGCGTGAGTCCTGGGGCGCCAGGAGGTCAAAGGTAAGAGGCCTGGGGTGTGAGATCTGGGACGTCAGGAAGGTGAAAGCATGCAAGGCCCTGGGCCTGCGGCCAGGGGCCATTGAACATGCACGAGGCACAGGTCTTGGTGCTCAGGGCACCAGGAGGGCAAAGGTGCGTGAGGCCCAGTCCACAGGTCCCGGGGTGTCAGGAAGGTGAAGGTGTGGGAGACCCAGGGAATGGAGCCTGGAGTGCCAGGAAGTGGAAGGTGAACAAGGCCAGGGGTGCGGGGCCCATGGCCCCAAGTGCGCAAACATGCATGAGGACCAGGCATGGTTTACTGTGCGCCAGGATGACTAAATTGCACAGGGTACAGGGCGTGGGGCCCAGGTACCAGGAGAGCAAAGGTGCGTGAGGCCCAGGGTGTGGGACCCAGGGCGCCATGAGAGCAAACGTGCTTGAGGCCTGGGTCACGGGGTCCAGAGTGTCAGGAGGGCGAACGTGCGCAAGCCCTGGGCCATGGGTCCAGGGCGCCAAGAGGGAGAATGTGTGCAAGGCCCAGTGTGTGGGCCAGGTGTGCCAGGAGGGGCATGGGAACCAGGGTGCCAGGTGGGTCAACATGTGCAAGGTCCCGGGCTTGGGGACCAGGGAGCTAAAAGGGCAAAGGTTCATGAGGCCCAGAGCGTGGGGCCTGGGAAACCAGAAGGGCGAACGTGCACGAGACTTGGGGCGCGGGACCAGGGTGCCAAGAGGACAGAGTTGCGTAAGGTCCATAGCGCATGGCCCTGGGTGCCAGGAGGGTGAAGGTGTGCCAGGTGACAGGGGACCTGGAGAGTCAGGAGGGTGAGCGTGTGAAAAGCCTGGGGCCAGGGGTGCCAGGAAGGTGAAAGTTGGTGAGGTCCAAGACTTGGTGCCTGAGGCGCCAGAATTGCAAAGTTGCGTGAAGCTCAGGGCTCCTGGCCTGGGACACCAGGAGGATGAACCTGTGTGAGGCTTGGGGCCTGGTTCCCCGGGCGCCAGGAGGGTGAACGTGCATGAGGACCAGGGCTTCGGGCTTGCAGCACCAGGAAGGTGAAGGAGCATGAGGGCAAATGTGCATGGGGCCCAGGGCTCTGGGTCCGGGGCACCAGGTGTGCAAAGGTGCATGAGGCCCAGGGCTCTGTGTCTGGGGCGCCAGGAGGGTGCTGGTACGTGAGGCCAGGGCCTCTGGGCCCAGGGTTCCATGAGGCCACAAAAGCATGAACCCTCGGGCTCTGGGCCCAGGGCGCCAGGATGGCAGAAATGTGCAAGGACTGGGTCACCAGAGTGCGAAAATACATGTGACCTGGGGCTCTGGGCACGGGGTGCCAGGAGGGTGAAAATGCATGAGGCATTTTCTGGAGCCAGGAGGGTCAAAATGCATGAGGCATTTTCTGGAGTCAGGAGGGTGAAAATGTATGAGGCATTTTCTGGAGCCAGGAGGGTCAAAATGGGTGAGGACTGGGGTTCTGGGCCTGAGACACAAAAAGGGTGAAAATACGCGAGGTCAGTACTGTGGGACTGGGGCATCCGGAAGTTGAAAATAGGTGAGGTCCGGGGTTCTGGGCCCGGAACCCCAGGAAGGCAAAAATGCGCTAGGCCTGGGATTCTGTGCCCGGGGCGCCAAGAGGGCGAAATGAACGAGTCCAGGGTGCTGGGCCCAGGGCACCATGAGGGTGAAGATGTACGAGGCCCAGAGTGCTGGGCTCGGGGTGACTTGAGGGTGAAGGTGCACGAGGCCCGGGGTGCGGGGCTGAGAACACCAGGTGGATGATGGTGCGCAAGGCCCAGGGCACCAGGAAGGCAAAGGTGCATGAGGAGGGGGCATGGGGCCTGGGGACCAGGGTTGCCTGGAAGGTGAAGGTGCACGAGGCCTGGGAAGAAAAGTGAGTGAACATGCACAAGGACTGGGGCACGTGACCTAGGGTGCCAGGAGGACGAATGTGCGTGAGACCCAGGTCTTGAGGATCAGGGTGCCAGATGGGTGAATGTGCATGAGGCCCAGGGCTCGGGGCCCTGGGCACCACTTGAGTGAGGGTGCACGAGGCCCTGGGCTCTGGGCCCAGAGTGCCAGGAATGCGAAGGTGCACAATGACTGGGGCTTGGGGCACAGGGTGCCAAAGGTACATGACACCTGTGGCTCTGGACCCGGGGTGCTGGGATGGTGAAAATGCATGAGGCCTGGGCACCAGGAAGGCTAAAATACCAGAGGTCCAGGGCTCTGGACCTGGGGTGCATCTTCACCCTCATGGCACCCCGGGCTCAGCATCCCATGCCCCATGCATTTTTGCCCTACTGGAGCTCTGGGCCCAGCGCACTGGAACCCACGCAGCTTCACCCTCCTGGTCACACAGGCCCAGCGACCACTTCCTCATGCATCTTCACCCTCCTGGCGCCCCGGGCACAGAGCCCAAGGCCCCATGCTTCTTCATCCTCCTGTCACCTTGGCCCAGTGCCCCTGGACTCGCGCATCTTTGCCCCCACAGCACCCTGGGCCCAGCACCTTGCGCAACTTTTCCCTCATATCTCACCGGTCCCAGTGACCAAAGACTCATGCATTTTCATCCTAAAAATGCCAGAGGACCAGTGCCCCAGGGCCTCATGCAACTTCGCCCTCACTGCATCCTGACCCAGCACCCCAGGCCTCGCACATATTCACTGTCATGGAGCCCTGGGCCCAGCGACCATGATCTTGCACATTTTTGCTCTCACAGTGCCCCGGGTCCTACACCCTGGGTCTCATGCATTTTTGCCTTCATGGCACTCCATTCTAAATGCACCGGGCCTCACACATCTTTTCCCTCACATTGCCCCCGGCCTAGGGCCCTGGTCCTTGTGCAGCTTCACCCTCACGACAACCCGGGCCCAGCGCCCTGGTTCTCATTCTTTTTCACCCTCATGGCACCACGGGCCCAGTGCTCCAGACCTCGCACATTTTCACCCTCACCATACCGTGAGCCCAGCACCAAGTACCTTGCATATCTTCACCCTCACGATGCCCTGGATGCAGCATCCTGGAACCCGCGCATCTTTACCCTCATGGTGTCCCGGGTCCAATGCCCGGGACCTCACGCATTTTTGCCCTCACGGCACCCTGGGTGCTGTGCCTGAGCCTGGCGAACCTTTGCCTTTATAGGGCCCCAGCCCCACAGTCCCAGTCCACACGAATCTTCACCCTCAGGTCGACTTGGGTCTAGTGCCCAGTGCCACGTGTATCTTCGCACTCATGGCACATCGGACAAGCTCCCCATGCCCTGTGCATTTTGCACACACGGTGCCCCAGGTCCAGCACCCAGGGCCTCACGCATCTTGGCCCTAATGGCACCCCGGCACCAGAGCCCTGGGACCCTTGCATCTTCACCATCATGTTACCATTGGCCCAGTACCCCAGCTCTCATGCATCTTCTCCCTCATGGCACCCTGGGCCGAGTGCCCCAGGCCTTGTGCATTTTCGCTCTGACAGCTCATCGGACCCAGTGCCCCAGTCATTGTGCATTTTTGCCCTCCTGGCACCTTGGGTCCAGCACCCTGGTCCTGATGCATTTTTGCCCTTACTATGCAGGGGACATAGGGCCCAGGGCCTTGTGCATTTTTGTCCTCATGGTGATCCAGTCTCAGTGAACTGCATCTTGCGCATCTTCACCCTCATGGCCCCCTGCCAGCACCCTGGTCCTCGTGCCTCTTCACCTTCATGGCGACCCGGGCCCATCGCCCAGGTTCTTGTGAATTTTCGACCACACAGTGTCCCAGGTTCAGCACTTGTGCATCTTCACTCTCATGGTTAAAAGGGCACAGCATCCCTGGCCTCAGGCATCTTAACCATCTCAGGGCCCAGGACCCAGTACCTCGGCCCACACGCATCTCTGCCCTCACAGTGCCCAGAGCCCAGTGCCCCAGTCCTCATGCATATTTGCCCTCATGGCACACTGGGTCCAGCATCCTGGGCCTCGAGCATTTTCACCCTCACAGTGCCTCGGGCCCAGCGCCAAGGACCTCGCGCATCTTCCCCTCATGGTACTCCAGTCCCATAGCCCCAGGCCCCATGCATCTTCACCCTCACGTCACCCTGGGCCCAGCACCCTGGACCCCTTGAATATTCACCATCATGGCAACCTGGACTCAGCGCCCAGGGCCTCAGCCATTTTAGCCCTCATGGTTCACTGGGCCCAGTGCCACAGGCATAGCATATCATGTCCTCAGTGCCCCAGGCCTCATGCATCTTCACCCTCACGGTGACCTGGGGCCAGCACCCCAGGTCTTGTGCATCTTCACCCTCACAGAGCCCTGGGCCCAGCACCCAAGTACTCATGTATTTTCAACCTAATAGCACCAGAGGACCAGCGTCTGGGGCTTCACATATTTTCGACCTCGCTGCAGCCCGGGTCCAGCATCCCAGGCCTCGCACATTTTCACCCTCATGGTGC
>CAUYQG010038288.1:52-25740 GCA_963574415.1 Tarsius wallacei | reverse complement strand
TAAATAAATATATAAACCAGGTGTGGTAGCGAGTGCCTGTAGTTCCAGCTTGGACTTTAAAAATCTGAACCTTGCCGGGCTCGGTGGCTCAGCCTGTAATCCTGCACCTTGGGAGGCTGAGGTGAGTGGATTGCCTGAGCCCGCGGGTTCGAGACCCGCCTGGGCAACTTGGCGAGACCTCATCTCTACAATAAATCAAAAAATTAGCCGGACGTGGTAGTGCGCGCCTGTAGTTCCAGCTACTTGGAAGGCTGAGGCGGAAGGATCCCCGGAGCCCAGCAGGTCGAGGCTGCGGTGGCCGGAAGCGGCCACTGCACTCCAGTCTAGGCGACGGAGTGAGACTCCAACTCAAAAAAAAAAAAAAAAAAAATTGAACCTTAACTATCATATCATTACACTGAACAAAATTAACAGTAACTCTTATTAGCATCTAATTTCCAGTCTGTGTTCAACTTTACTCAATGATCTCAAACACTTTTAACAACTGTTTTTTCAAATCAGTGTGCAAAGAAACTCATTCATTTACTGTATTTAATGTGTTGTTGCTTCAGTCTCTAAGTCTAGCACAACTACCCACACCCCTTTTTTCCTCATGCTGTTTATTTAAGAAATGTAGTCACTTGTTCACCTAATTTAATCAGTTCTTAATTCCCTAAATCCTGCCTGAAATGCTCATGTCATTGTTTTTATATTGTCTATAAGTCCATCGATTTCAGATTTCACTCTGAAAAAATGTGAAAACAGTTGGATTAAGTTCATTAATTCAGCAAACATTTGTTGGGGACTCTCTGTGTGCCAGACACTGTGCTATATAACTTTGGGTATGTTCAGGCAAGAAAAGTCTTTGTCTTCTGGAAGCTTGTAGGCTTATGTGGAAGCCAGATAAGTGAACACACCACTGCAATATGTGAAAAATGCTATGGTGGGGAGTTACACAAGATAGCATAGGAGTGCTTGGGATTATGTGTGGTTGTTCAAATCTTCTGGCAGTAGCTGCTTCTCCCAACAATTACGCTTTCAAAGGTTGGCATCTTACGCCCCATGGCTCCAGTCCTCCCTGTGCTCTGATATCATTTCCTGACCTTGTCTCTTCAGCCCTAGGTTAGTCATGGTTGCCCATCATTGCTAGTCTTTGGGTACTCTATCTTCCTTTGCTAATTCATTTTGCCCTTCCCACACCTTTGTAAGTGGTTCTTTCATTCAAGTCTCTTTATTTAAACCATCTTGGGTGACTTCTATCTCTGCCAGGACTGGTGTTACTGATACAGGCACCAGCACATGAGGGATTTTTGCACATGTAGGGAACTAAAGGTAGTTAAGAGGACCCAGGTATAGGGTATAAGCTGGAGTGAAGAAAGGACAGGCTGATAGAAGTCAACTGATGGACATTGGAGGTTTAAGACTTTTATTCTAAAAGCTAAAATTAGGCATTCAAGAATTTTAACCAGGAAAGAGACATGTTTAGATTTCTATTTTAGAAAGAAAGTTTATTGGCCGCTGTGCATAGACTGGATTATCAAGATGTGGGAGGAGTTCAGACAGCGAGATTAGTTAAGAGGGACACAAGGGCACGAGCTGACTGGAGTTGGATCAGCTAATGAAGCTAATGGAAGAAGAACGGACTAACTAAACCTTAGAAAGTTGTCTACCTCTATAAGCCATTATTTCTTATCCTTTCAAAGGTCTAGTTAGTTCTTCTTCAATTTTGGGAAACTATCCAGTATCTTTCTAATATTTACTACCCAGTATCATTCATTATAACAAACTATCCAGAGTTAGTTTCTGTTGTTTGCGACCAAAGAATCCTTACTTATATCAGATTCAAGTAAGAAATGAATAGCATCCCTATGGGATACATGCATTCCACAGATACTTAGTAATGATCACAACTGACTGCATGTGGTGACTGAGAAAATGACCTCTCAAGGGAGGAGGGGGTCATTAAAAGGAAGATGTTGGAGGAGGATCACATTTCCCACTCCCTCTGTAAGAGAGGAATGAATCGCTATTTTGGCAAGCTAAGTCTGAAGTGCTCATGAAATTGTCTAATAGATGCTTGGTTAGGTGGCTCCAGAATTTTGGAAAAAGAACTGGCTAGAGACAGATTTGGGAAGCATCAGCTTGTTAGCAGTAGCTAAAGCTGTGGGAGCAGATGAAGTCATGCAGGAAGAGTACATAACGTGACAATAAAAGAAGGAAGAGCTGGAAGGAAAGGTAGTCCACATAGGCAAGGAACTGGTGATGGGAGTGGTAAGAGGTTGCAGTGATTGAGTATGGAGTCTAGGGTGAAAAAGAGTAAAGGGAACACAAAATGCATTTGACAGGCTGGAGAGAGTATGTGGGATTCAGAACTGAAGGTACCAGCCTCGTTGAATGGTGGTTGTTTTGTGACAATCCACAAGTCTAAGATGTGGTGGTATTGGTGGGGAGGGCCGTGCTGAGGTCTAAGATTTCAGAGATGGAGCAATTCTGGGAAGTAATTAAATTCAAGGTGTGGTCATATTAGGTCAAGGTACTGTAAGAAGAGGATGACTTGGCTGGGTTTGGTGACTCAGCCTGTAATCCCAGCACTCTGGGAGGCCGAGGTGAGTGGATTGCCTGAGCCCGCAGGTTCAAGTCCCACTCGGGCAACTTGGCGAGACCTCATCTCTACAATAAATCAAAAATTAGCTGGGTGTGGTAGCGAGCACCGGTAGTTCCAGCTACTTGGAAGGCTGAGGTGGAAGGATAACCAGAGCCCAGTAGGTTGAGGCTGTGGTGACCTGGAACGTGCCACTGCACTCCAGTCTGGGTGACAGAGTGAGACTCCAACTCAAAAAAAAAAAAAAAAAAAAAAGAAGAGGGTGACTTAAGCTTGGAGCTTTAAGTCCTCCAGGTGGAAGTGGTGACCCAGGTAGCCAAGTTTATGTTAAATGTGTAATAAGATCAGGGATGAGAATGACAATGAAGGACTAAAGGAAGTATTAATGGTTTGGAAGCAGAAAGGAGAGAATTCTGCAATCTTTTCTGCAATACACACAAGCAGAGCTTGAAAATACAGAACAGCTTCTATCCCAGAAGACTGCAGAAAATGGTGTCTCAGGACAGCAGAGTTTCCCTCTGTCACAGTAGACAGCAGGAACTTCTTTTAGTAGGCTGGGAATAATAAAGTAATCTGTTTACCATCAAACGGGGAATCCAGAGTACAGTAAGACAGGAAGGAGAATAGTGGGAAATTGGATTCCAGGAGCAAAATAAGGAAGGGGAGTGATGATGACAGTGTCCAAGGATGATGGAGGGATTGCTGGAATTCTGATGAATGATGGGTTTATACTGGTGCTAGGCCTTGTCATTACCTACAAATGGTAGCCTTTGCTTTTCTTTGTCATTTTATGGAACAAAAGTGAGGACTACTGGGCTGTAAGAAACTCTGGATTTATGTTTCCTCCCAAGGGAGTAATTTTCACTGTAATCTAAAGATGCAGTTCTCTTTGTGTTAGGATTATTCTCCCAAAGTACTGAATTAAATGTTAATCTGAAATTTTAATGCCACTAACATTTTAAATATTAAGCAGTTCTTAATTTTTGCCTTTGCATATACTATATAGCTGAGATCAGATACAAATGTGCTTCTTTGAAAACGGCTTTTTGAAAAGTTTTTGTCAATTGTAATTTACATATATACGTAACGTATTTTTTCCTAAAAAGACTCATACAGTGATTTCAAAAAAAGGAGGAAGAATCATGTCAGTGTCACTATAGAACCTATTTAATCTAAGTTGGAAAACCAGCAAAGAACATTATTTCTTGCTAAAGGATTAGGGAAGACTTAAAATAGTTATCAAAATTGTCAAGTCAGGAACATTTTTGTGCAATGTACGAAAGCTTCATCAGAATGATTTTGACATTGTCGTTTCTTTTTGTCATCCAGACCTACTCTGATCTCATCGGGCAAAGAGAAGTAAAAAAGTTCTTTGGAGAAAAGCTCAGTTCTCTCGCCAGAGATAAGAGGTTTAGTCTCCACAGTAATAGAGCTGAGGATTCTTGAGCTGATGACTAAACCGAAGGCCATTTCTAGTTTGTTAATTCTGACCCCTGGGGGTTAGTTTCTGCAAATGCATCTACTTAAATCATGCTAAGGTAGGACACACATAACTAAATTTTGGTGAACACTGCCTTTAAAAAAGAATCTTCATTGAACCGGAGAAAGAATGTGGAGCCATTTGTTACCAGACTGAAGAGGAAGAATGGTATTAAAAGGCACTGAAATGCCAAAGTGAACTCATTTTAAAAAATAACAAAACAAGACAAAGGACTTGGTAATTTACTGGCAACTATAGTTTCCTAGAAAAGGATGCATTATTTACAAAATCATAAAAATAGCATTGTCAATTTTATTCATAAATACAAAAATGGACTGGTAAATACATGCGAATGTATTATCACGTGCCCCATGTAACATGGGGGAGAAGTATGGTGCCATAAATTCTAGAGAAGATTATATTGGTTATAGGTGGAATTTGGAAAAGTAGAAATTGTAACCTATAATTTTATTTAAAAATGACAGGGTAAGTGTGGAAATAAAAAAATGATTAAGAGCCGGGCTCGGTGGCTCAGCCTATAATCCCGCGCCTTGGGAGGCTGAGGTGAGTGGATTGCCTGAGCCCGTGGGTTCGAGACCTGCCTGGGCAACTTGGTGAGACCTCATCTCTACAATAAAATCAAAAAAAATTAGCCGGGTGTGGTAGCGCACGCCTGTAGTCCCAGCTCCTTGGAAGGCTGAGGTGGAAGGATCGCCGGAACCCAGCAGGTCGAGGCTGCGGTGGCCGGGAGCGGCTACTGCACTCCAGTCTGGGCGACAGAGTGAGACTCCAACTCAAAAACAAAACAAAACAACAACAACAAAAAAAACGATTAAGAGTATGGGATTAAGGCTGCAAGGAATTCAGTGGTTTTTTTTTTCATTTCTTTTAATCCTAATAGTGGAGAATATATCCTCAAGAAGCTATATCTTTAGATTTGTGAAAGACTGAAAGTTGAATTGCTGCTAATGCTATGTCCCCCAAATAAAATGAAAAACCTGATTAATTGAAATTCCTGAAATTCTTCTATCAATGCACAATGCAATGAAAGAGGGTCTTTGCTTTACAGCATCTTCTAAAAATCCTCAAAATATATTTTCCCCATTATTTCAAATATTCAGTCATTGATTAATAGAGCAGTCTTGGCTATAGTACAGAACCGTTTCTAAGCAGTGGTATTTGATGAATAGGGTCTCATTTATACAAATAGGGTGGGGTAGGGAAACTTTTTAGTCTTAATAAAACTGTGGCAAGTGGAATCCTTTGAGTATTTCTACTAGGAAATTTTCTTTTTTCTGGTTTGACCCCAGGGATTAAATGGTGGACAGCTCAATAGATCTTAATCAAAACTTTTAAGCAAAATGTGTCCTTGGGGCCAGGCTCAGTGGCTCTGCCTGTAATCCCAGCACTTTCGGAGGCCGAGGCGAGTGGATTGCCTGAGGCCAAGGGTTCGAGACCCGCCCGGGCAATTTGGCGGGCGATACCTCGTCTCTACAATAAATCAAAAACTAGCTGGGCGTGGTAGCGCGCGCCTGTAGTTCCGGCTACTTGGAAGGCTGAGGTGGAAGGATCACGGAAGCCCAGCAGGTCGAGGTTGTGGTGGCCTGGAGCTTGCCACTGCACTCCAGTCTGGGCAACAGAGTGTGACTCCAAACCCCCCCCCCCCCCCACCAAAAATGTGTCCTTGGTTCTTTCATCAACATTCTTTCAACCCTTTTTAAAAAATTTAAAAATGATCACCAATTATGTGCCAGGCATAGGTGCTAGGGATACATGGCTCTAACCCTAATGAAACTAATATTCTAATGAAGGGATTAAATAAATGACTATAATTTTTTTTTTTAGTTGGATTCTCACTCTGTCGCCCAGGCTGGAGTGCAATGACACGCTCAAGGCCACCACAGCCTTGACCTGCTGGACTCAGATGATCCTTCCGCCTCAGCCTTTCAAGTAGCTGGAACTCAGGCACGCTCCACCATGCCTGGCTAATATTTTTTATTTATTGTAGAGATGATATCTAACCAAGTTTCCCAGGCTAGTCTTGAACCCATGAGTTCAGGCAATCCTCTCACCTCGGCCTCCCAAAGTGCTGAGATTATATAGGCATGAGCCACTGCGCCTGGCCATGACGATACATTTTAACAGGTATTATGAAGTAAACACACAAGGGAGAGGAAAATAAAGGGAAACATTTAAGCTGACCTGTAAACATGACATGCAGCTTGAGCTGGGAAAGATCTTAGTGAGTCCAGGGATCTGGGAAAGGCCACCTGGAGTTTTGTAAGCTAGATGTAGAGAAAATAAGATGAGGCTGGAAAGAGGCAGAATTCGTGTTCTCCTAGCTAGACTCAGACTCTCTTTACCCTCTATGACCCAATGTACAGAGTGCTGTCATTTATTTGTTTATTTATTTGTAGGCACTATACTAGGTGTTCAGAGTAAGACAGGGAACCAAATAGACAAAATTCCTGTTCACATGGCTTTACATTCTAGCAAACACCAGGACATTTGATTTGATTATCGTCTTCTGCAATGCTTGATATGAAAGCTGGATAAGTGGATAGAAAGAGATAGTGGCAAGGTGGAGTTGGTGGAAGGAGGCAGACTGTTGATGAAGGGTGATCAGGGGAGGCTCTATGAGGAGGTGACAATTCTCAGCTTAAAAAAAAAATGGTAACCCAATGACCAATAAGGTATTAGTTGATTGACCTAAGATATTGCTTGTCCCTGTAGTATTTTATTCAATACTTGACACAAGGTGCATTGGGATAGTCCATTTTCTCTCTAGATGTGGTTGGAATGCAGGACGATTTCTGGAGAAGATAGTCTTTGAACTGAACCTTAGGGGATGGATAAGGTTTTGACAGAAAAACAGAAAAGAATGACATCCCAGGCTGAGGGAATTACTTAAACAAAAGCCTAGAGGTATTGAAGTATGTGTTTATTGCAGTAAGGCAGAGCAAATTGTGTTAGTTTTTTTGTCACTGTGGGAAGAGGGAATAATGCATTATTCTTTTTTTATTTTTTGAGTCGTAGTCTCACTCTGTCACCAGACTGGAGTGCAGTGGCACACTCACGGCCACCGCAGCCTCGACCTGCTGGGCTCAGGCGCTCCTGCTTTAGTATTCCAAGTAGCTGGAACCACAGGTGTGAGCCACCACGACCAGCTAATTTTTTTCGATTTATTGTAGAAACAAGGCTCTACCATGTTGCCCAGGCTGGTCTCGAACCCATGGGCTCAGGCAATTCTCTCGCCTCAGCCTCCCAAAAATGCTGGGATTATAGGCGTGAGCCACCTCGCCCAGCTAGTGCCTCATTCTTAGTCAGAAGACACATAGCACTTGAGGTATTTCAAAAAAAGAAAATTTAAAGGAGTGAATTGGTGATGGAAGAGGTAAAAAGTCAAACAAAGGTGGTGAGACTGCTCAGAGTTTAGCAATAGTAGGGAGCTGTTACTTCTAGTGATAGGGACAAAAGGTGATGTTACCAGAGCTCAGGCTCTGGGACCATCTTGTAAGTGGGAGTTAAAGTAGACTTGCCCTGTGGGAGCAGGGTATATGAAAGAAAAGAATGTTCTGTGGGAGCTGGAAACAAAGAGGGGATGCCATCAGTGTTAAAGATGCTGCCCTGAAGCAGAGAGAGTGCGGTAGTACCCTGACCTCTCCCTCACTCCTGCCTTCCAGTCTCCTCCTGCCCAGGGCTCTACCCAGAATTTAGAAGGAAGCTTGGCAAATGTAGTTTCCTGTGATTCAGACCAAAAGGGAGAAGGGGAGGGAGTGAATCTGAGTGCAAACAAGCAGATTACCACCAAGGAGTTGAGGGAAGAAAAAGGGGAGGAGAGGGTGGTTCAGGTTACAGGAGATTAGGCTTCAAAGGAGGGGCAGATTATAGCCAAATCATGGCAGCTAAGGATTTGGGGCTTTATTTTTTGGCCACAGGGAGTTATAGCAGGATTTTTAAAAATATTAATTTTTATGAGTTTTTTAAATTATAAAAGTAATATGCATTCATTATAAAAATATTCTAATAGTATATAAATGTGTCCTATTAGAATAAAATAAGGTTCTCAGTTTTCTTCCAGACCACCTCTCCTCCTGACCCATTCTCCACAGGTTGCTGGTGTGGAGTGTCCCACACATACATTCACCAAGTGTATACAAACAACACACACACACACTTGTATGCACACTATGTCTCATTTATTATCTATATAAGCATAATATGATCTTGTCTATGTATTGTAATGTGTATAAAGCACATATGAATACATAAATAGGGTAATATTATGCATATATATAAAAATACGTAAATTAATTCATATTAAACATTTTCTCCTATAATTTTCTTTTTTTCTGCTAAAAATACATATTGGGTTTTTTCATGTCCACACATGTAAATATTTACATCTATTTAAATTTTATTAATAGCTGTAGGGTATTCTAGTGTATGGAATTTATTTAACCAGTGCCTTATTAAAGGACACTTAGACTGTTTCTAATATTTTGTTCTTATTAGTAATGTAGCAATGAATGTTTTTATACATGATCATGCATTTTTGCCTAAGTATTTAGAAATAACTTGGTAGGTAAAAGGAAATGTAAATTTCTAATTGAAAATATATTCCCAAATTGCCTTTCAAAACCACAGCACCAATTTATGCTCTGACTTTAAGTCTTAGTTAATCTGGTAGTTGCAAAGTAATATTTGATTGTTGCCTAAAATTTATATTTATTTAATTATAAAGAAATTAAATAATTTTCATATATTTATTAGTCATTTGTATGTCCTTTGTCCATTTTTCTATTGAAGGGTCAGCTCTTTCTTATTGAGTTTTAATAGCTCTTTGTATTTTATGGAAATTAGTCCTTAGACTTTCATTTGTGTTGCAACTACTTCTCTCTGTGTCCTATTTGCTTTCGACTTCATGATTTTCCCCTCAAACATTGGCTGTTAATTTTTAGATCATAAAGTTAGCAATTTTAGTGCCTTCAGAATCTTTTTTCATCCTAGAAAAATATCTTCCAATATTATTAAATTATTTATCCATGTTTTCTTCTATTTCTTTTATGTTTTAGATTTAAAGCTTTCACTTAGAATAAATTTTGATGTGAGAGGTGAGTCACAGATTCTATTTTATTTTTCCAAGTAGCTCTTATGTTGTAAAAATAGTTATTGATAATTTAGTAATATATCTTTCATTCACTAATTTGAAATGTTGCCTTTATTATACTAAATTTCCATGTATACATGAGTCAATTTCAGGAACAATTTATGTTTGCTTCTTCTAGCAAGAATCCCATATCATTTCACGTAAGGTGGCTTTACTTTTTATTTTCATATGTGGCAGAGTTAGTCATCCCTCATTACTTTCATTTTTCAGCTTCTTACACATGTATTATTACACATGTATTCGCATGGAAGGTTTTCGAACAGGAGACCACTCTTCAAAATAATGATGATGATAATGATAATCATAGTAATGTGTTTATTGTATACTTATTAAATGCCAGTCTCTGTTCTAACATCTTCAAAATTATTAATGAATATAATCGCTGCTGTGTTGTAAATATTTTTATTTCCATTTCTATTATGGACATGAGAAACTGAGAGAGTGAGTGCTTATTCCCTCATCTTCTCAATATTCCTTAGGTTAAATTCCCAAGACAAGGGCTCTTCAACTTTTTGCACGTCACAGGTCAACAGATATGTCTGGATATGTCATAGGTTACTAGTCAAGCTATGGATTGGTTCATATTCAGCTGTAGTCAGGTGAGGTCACAGTCTCTTGGAGCAAAACATAGCTACCTAGTTTGGACTGTGGTGCATCTCCTGAATTCAATCTAGTAGACAGTGCTTTCGCTTTTTCCTTTCATTTCTGCTCCTGGAAAAAAACCCTGTGTCTACTTTGGGGTTCTGAATATGGGCAAATGAACTTCAACACAACTTCTTGAGGGTGGAATTAACCTATTATAAGAGACACAGGTGAATTCATATGAGATCAAAGATTTTTGCCATATCAGTGCCACTAAAAAATATTTATACTTTCATTAGATTTTTCTGGACAGTCAAACTTACCAGTGAGCTTTAGCTAGTTGGCCTATCAAACAAAGACTAAACTTTCAGGTTTAATAAAGAGTGGGTATGATGTTAGGGTAAGCAGATGGATTATTAGAGAAAAATGAGAAAATATAATAAATACGACATTGCTGAAAATAGATGGCATTTACAGCCAGATGATTAAGTGTTTACATCATCATCTACAAGAAAATGTTGTTCTTTTTTTTGAGTAGAAGTCTCACTGTAGCACAGGCTGGAGTGCAGTGGCACACTCACGGCCACCACAGCTTCAACCTGCTGGGCGCAGGTGATCCTTCCGCCTCAGTCTTCCAAGTAGCTGGAACCACAGGCGTGTGCCACTATGCCCAGCTAATTTTTTTTTCTTTTAATTTATTGCAGAGATAAGGCCTTGCCAAGTTGCCCAGGTTGGTCTCAAACCCTTGAACTCAGGCAATCCTCTCATCTCCGCCTCCCAAAGTGCTGGGATTACAGGCATGAGCAACCATGCTCAGCAAGAAAATGTTTTACTGTCACTCTACCACAGAGAAACTTCACTGTTTGCCCTAAGAGAACACCCCATTAATTCTGTGGTACAGAAAGGAAGTTGGAGCTTTACACTTATATGTGAGTGTCTCAAATATTTATGTATAACAGTGGTAGATTTTAAGGTGTTGTTATTATGTGTGTTTTTGGGAGAGGTATCTAAAAAAAAGTCCGACTGTTGAGAGAATCTAAAAACACTTGAGTCTTTTAAGATTGTCAGGAATCAAATAATTTTCTATCACAGGTTCTAGCTTACTTTTTAAACTTTCTTCTGCTTTTCTGGCTTTTCATTGTTCTTTCTTTTAGAGGATATAAATCTTTCACTGAAAAGAGATTTAAACAGTAGAGCATTAGAGGGCTAATTTTTTTTTTTAAACTGGGTCAGCAAATTGGAGAAAATTATCTATGACTGTGAGTAGAATACCTCATATTCACTTTTTTTAATACCTCATATTTGGATGATTGCTTGAAATTTGCATTTCATTCAAATTTTTAGGCTGTATTGGTAATACTAAACATGAAAACAAAGCTTTGGGAAATCATCAACTAAATACCAGTGCTGGCGAATGACACTTGTCATGCTGTTTGTATCAAAGGTTTTCGTGCCCCTTATCCCCTCATTAGACTAAGATCCTTGAGAGCAATATCTGAGTCATCTTCTTAACCCCCATAGCATTTCATACAATATTCAATAATCATTATGCCAAAATGAAATTTCATTTAAAGGTAAAAATTTTGTGATCTTACATAAACTAGATTCCATTAGCATGCAAATGTGAAAAAATCACAAATTAAATAAAACAATCTGAGGAAAGGCCTATCTTAGTGCGACAAGCTCTTATTGCATTAAAATAATATATGATCATTCCATTATTCATCACTGAACTTTTTAGATAGTGAGATATGTCAGCCAGAACTTTCTAGAAGAGCTCTTGAGACAATCTAATATAAAGTGTAAGCTGAAGGCAGGCTACCGTCTAAATATGCTAGACAGGAGAAAGAAAAAATGATTTTTATCATTCACTTTTTTCTTCTTTCTATCTTCTTGAAGAGCTCCTCTCCCCCAGGGAAAGTTATCTCTGCAGTGCTTTTCCTCACACCCTCCAGTCATTGGTTTCAGATTCTTTTAGAAGACTGTGGTATTTTAAAATCTGCTGCTACTAAAATGCTGAAGACATCAGGCAAATTAAAGTACTCAAAGGCCGGCACAGTAGTTCACACCTGTAATCCCAACACTTTGGAAGGCTGAGGTGGAAGGATAGCCTGAGCCCAGCAGATGGAGACTGTGGTAGCTGTGATGTGCCATTGCAGTCCAGCCTGGGTGACAGAAAAAAAAAAAAACACTTTAAAAACACCGATGGAGTAGGGGGGGATGACCTTTTGGATTTGGCAATATTGTAAAATAGTAATCAATATCATACCATTTTTGAAGAAGATGCTATTGCTATTGAGTAATAATTTCCTTTTGTATATGAGCTCATATGCTACACAGTAGCCAATGAAATTGATTGAATAAGGTGGCTTTATTTTAGAAATAACAGTAAGGAGAGATGAGAACTTGGAGACAGTAACTCATTTGTAAAGCATCACTTTTGTCTTAAGACGTCAGACTTCAAATCTCTTATTTGCCATAAGATGAGACCACAAGAGCAGAGGCATACTATATTAGTACCAGAGTCTTAGTTTTAGTATAGAAGGAGAAATACTCAGAAAAATAGGAATCAATAATTACAATATTAATCCATCTTCCCAAGGGCAATTAATCTTAGCCTAAAATCTAACATGAGGCTGGTGTTAGAAAAACTGTTATGATTCAGAGAGTCATCAGAATTGGAATGGTTTATTGAAAACCTGATAGATCCTCCTTTTCTTAATGACCTACAAACAGAGCAGATTTTCATCTAGTATCATTACACAGAGGTTGTACCTAAAAGCAAGATGGACAAGTCAACTTAAATTCTTGGTGACTCTTCTGATCTTAAGGTTCAATGACAGAAGCATTGATGATTCCTGGTGTTGTCTTTCTCTTTTTTTTAACAGAAAAGTTTTACAAGATATAATTCACCCCATTTAAACCGTACAGTTTTAGTATGTTCACAGAGTTGTATAACCATCACAATCAATTTTAGAACATGTGCATCATCCCAAAATCAAACCCAATAGCCGTTAATAGTCACTCTCCATTTCCTTCCAACCAACCCGAATCCTGGGTGTAGGCAACCAATAGTCTACTTTCTCTCTACAGATTTACCAGTGCTGGACATTTAATATAAATGAAATAATACAATACATGACCTTCTGCAACTGGCTTCTTTTATTTAGCATATGTGTTCAAGGTTCTTCCATGCTGTAGCATATATTATTACCTGATTCTTTATTTGTTTGTTTATTTATTTATTTATTTATTTTGAGTTGGAGTCTCACCTTGTCGCCCAGGCTGGAGTGCAGTGGCACGCTCATGGCCACCCAAGCATTGACCTGCTGGGCTCTGGTGATCCTTCCGCTTCAGCCTGCCAAGTAGCTGGAACTACAAGCGTGTACTTTCACACTCAGTTAATTTTTGATTTATTGTAGAGATGAGGTCTCACCAAGTTGCCCGGGCTGGTCTCAAACCCGTGGGTTCAGGCAATCCACATGCCTAAGTCTCCCAAAGTGATGGGATTACTGGCTGAGCCACTGAGCCCAGCCCTGATTCTTTTTATTGCTGAATAATATTCAATTGTAGGCTATACTATATTTTATTTATTCAATCACCAATTGATGGCCATTGGGATTGCTTCCAGCTTAGGCCATTATGAAATACTGCTATTTATGTACTAGTTTTGGTGTGAACATAGTTTTTCATTTCTCTTGGCATATATTTAAGAGTGGAATTGCTGGGTCATCTGATAACTTGATGTTTAATTTCTTGAGAAACTGCCAGGCTGTTTTTCAAAGCAGCTGTGGCATTTTATGAGGGTATATGAGGGTCCCAATTTCTTCACATCTTTGCCAACACTCATTAGTGTCTTTATTATAGTCATCCTAGAGCGTATGAGGTGGTATGTCATTGCGGGGTTGACTTATATTTCCTTGATGTTGAGCATTCTTTTATATGCTTCTCTACTATTTAATACATTCTTTGGAGAAATGTCTGTTCAAATCCTTTGCTCATGATAAAACTGAATTTTTAAAATTATCAAGTTATAAGAGTTATTTGTTTATTCTAGATACAAGTCTCTTAACAGACATAAGATTTGCAAATATTTACTTTTATTCTGTGTATTGTCTTTTTTATGTTTTTGATGGTGTCCTTAGAAGTACCAAAGTTCTTAATTTTGATGAGGATTAGCTTATCTGTTTTTCTTTTGTTGCTTGTTCTTTTGGTGTCATATCTAAATATTCATTGCCTAATCCAATATTGTGAGGACTATATTTAAATTTCCTTCTAAGAGTTTTATGATTTTAGGTCTTAGCTTTAGATCATGGATCCATTTTAGTATGAGGTAGGGTCCAACTTAATATTTTTGCATGTGGATATCTACTTGTCCTGGAAAAATTTGTTGAAAAGATTGTTCTTTCCTCATGAAATTGTCTCAGCATCCTTGTTGAAAATCATGTGATCATAAATGTGGGCACTTTCCGGACTCACAACCTAGTCCATTGACTCACATGTCTATCCTTATGGCAGTACCACATGGTCTTGATTACTATACTTTTAGTAAGTTTTGAAATTAGGAAGTTTAAATCCTCCAATTATGTTCTGCTTTTTTTAAACATGATTTGGTTATTCTGGGTCCCTTGTATTTCCATATTAGGATTAATGTGCCAATTTCTGCAATGAAGTCAGCTGGGATTTTGATGGGGATTATGTTGAATCTGTAGATCTATTTGGGGAGTATTGCCATCTTAACTATATTAAATTTCTGATCCATGAACATGGCTGTCTTTTCATTTATTTAGGTCTTTAATTTCCTTCAAAGGTGTTTTGTATTTTGCAGAGTGTATGTTTTGCACATTTTTTGTTAAGTGTATTCCTAATTGCGTTGTAATTTTTTTTCTTTTGGTTGTTATTGCAAATGAATTTTTTTCTCTATTCATTTTCAGATTGTTCATTGTACGTGGATAGAAATACAATTGATTTTTGTTATTTGATTTACTTTTGCTAACACAAGCTGGTAGCAAAAAACAGCTAGCTATAAGAACTATTGTTTGTTCTAATTAGATTGTGCTAATGAAATAGAATATTATAGCACAAACAGTGTCTTTGTTTTATCCTGAGGACTAAAATATCTTATTGAAAAACAGATGCATAATGCAAAGCATTTAAATATAACATGACCATCCCATAGATAGCTTTTGGTGCCCAAGTATCCCAGAATATGTAAATAGCATAATCTATTTCTCTCTGTATTTAATTTTTTCCAGCAAGAGTTAATAACAACTACCTATTCTAATTCTCTTTTTTCTTTTTTTTTTGAGTTGGAGTCTCACTCTGTCACCCAGGCTGGAGTGCAGTGGCACGCTCTTGGCCACCCCAGTGTCGATCTGCTGGGATCCGCCTCAACCTTCCAAGTAGCCGGAACTACAGGTGTGCCTGGCTAATTTTTTGATTTATTGTAGAGATGAGGTCTCGCCAAGTTGTCCAGACTGGTCTCGGACCAGTGGGCTCAGACAGTCCTCTCACCTCAGCCTCCCAAAGTGCTGGGATTACAGGCTTGAGTCACTGCACCTGGCTAATTCTCTTCTTTCATGTCTCAACTCAGTTGTTAATTACCCGGAAGGCCTTTCCTGACTCATCTATGTATGGCTGTCTTCCTGTATTTACTTGGTAACATATCATCTATATCTTTAATCACACTTATTACAACCCATAATTATATTGTTTGTTTATTATCTCTCTTGCCCACAGAATTTAAGTCCAGAGAACAGGGACTTTCCTATATTTGTTCACTACAGAATCCCCAGTGATTAACACATAGTGGTTACTTACACAATTTTTTCAGTGGGTTTTCCAACTAAAAAAAAAAAAAAGCATAGAAAACTATTAAACATGGAAAGCAATAAACAAATAAACCGTGACATCACACTTGTGTCTGCTTTTTATGTAGTGACTTGCCTTGGAGTTTACAAATTTCTCAAAAGATGTTTTACAATTGTGTCTGGAAAAGCCTACTGTGTTAAAAAAAAAGTGAGACTATTAAATTATCACAGTCTAAGTTCACATACACATATTACTTGACTCATTTACCGTTACATTCAGTAATCTGTCAACATTTGAGAGAGTTACAACTAGAGGCCTCTAAAAGAAACCTCAAGTTTCTCGGAGTTTTTTTTTTTTGTTTTTTTTTTTGAGTTGGAGTCTTACTCTTGTCTCCCAGGCTGGAGTGTAGTGACATGTTCATGGCCACTGCAGCCTGGACCTGCTGGACTTAGGTGATCCTTTGGCCTCAGCCTTCCAAGTAGCTGGAACTGCAGATGCATGCCAACACGCATGGCTAGTTTTTATAATTTTATTGTAGGGGCAAGGTCTCACCAAGTTGCCCAAGCTGGTCTTGAACCCCCAGGCTCAGGCAATTCTCTCGCCTCAGCCTCCCAAAGTGCTGGGGTTACAAGCTGAGCAACCGCGCCTGGCCTCAAGTTTCTATAATACAAGGGAAAGACAGATCCTTGGCATGTTTAGGTTTAAATAGTGGCATATTGAATATGGCCATGGATTTGTTCACATCACATATCTTAGCCAATGCTAAACCTAACTTAGTATTTATATCTATAATTTTGGCCGGGAACTATCACTACCCAAGTCTCCTTTACTTTTACTTCTCTGCCCACACTCCTCCCCCAGACAGCATTAGTATTTGATATTCTTTAGGTGGTCATTTTTTATTTTAAAAATATCAATGAAAAAAGTTACTACATGAGGAATGCTATACACCCAAAAGAATTGTAGGGATATGAATATGATGGGTCAGAAAGACTCACTCATTAGCTGAATGCTTCAACCCTCCCATCAGCTTCAAAGCCTGGTTTCAAAGTTGGTTTCCTACAAAAAATGATCAGTTCTTGCTAATCATGGACCTTCAGATTTGCTCTTCGTAGTTATATTCTTGGCTGTCAGGTTTGCAAGTGTCTGTGCTATACTTCGTGGCTGTCTCAAGAAGGTTAATGAAAGGATTTTTAAAAATCTGCATACATTTAGATTCTAGTAAATTCTAGTTGCCATGATAATATTATTCATTTTATTGCTTAACCTAACCTATTAGACATTCTGAAATCTTTCATTTTATACTGTAGTTTCTATATCCAGATCTGTGTAACTTCAACATACTCTCAAGTCAATTGATAGACTTAGTGAAGTTTAAATATTCCAAGTATTCAAAATATGTCCTACATATTTGTCCTAAGATAAATATAAAATTTTAAGAGAGTTCTGGGAGTTTCAAGGAAAAGAGGATACAACTTGTAATTATGAGCCAACACATATTTTATTTGTGATTTGTAGACACATAGGGATGCACTTAGAGGGCAAGGCCACTAGCAAAATGGGGAGCCTTTGCTGAACTTTGCAGGAGAGCTGATAGCAGTTCTTGCTCACACAAATCCCATGTTAATTTGGTTTGCTGGTTCCATTTTAGTGCTACAAAGAGCAAAGGCCAAGAAGGATAAGAATCATTTATCAGCAATAAACATCTGAAGAACTTGAACTCTTGTGTTTTAGAAAAACCTAGAAAAGTTTATTCAAGAAAGGTTTTCCTAAATACTATTTTATTCAGGTTAATTAGAGAACATGATTAAATTTTTCCTAAAATTAAGCCAGGAAAATATATAGACAGAAGACCGAAAATTACCCTGTCTCTGAAGGAATGATGTGTTATTAATTCTGAATTTCAAGGGTTTCACATAATGCCTGGCACATTAATGTTTGATAATCATATTGAAAAAGAGGGAACATTATCCTAAAAGTAGATTGAGTACTTTCAGCTTTGACCTCATGGCATCCTATGTGTTGAGGATGGTTTCAAGTGGAAATGGGGATGCTGTTTTGGAGGCCTTGATTAGAAAGAGTCTGAAGTAAGCACTGTTTGGGCTAATATTTCTTTCCTTTGCCTATTTAGGACTTGTCAATGTTATAGTTGTGTACTGCCTGTACTGATCTATTGAATAGATCAATTGCTTCCATATCTTAGAATGATACCCCCTTGTCCTGTGTGATTTGTGTAATTTTTATCTGTTATATTGAAATTGGACATGGGAGAAGACTTTGATATTAAGATATAGGACTGATGCCTTAAAATGTCAAGAATTTCCAAGGAAGAAATAACATGAACCTCCCATGATAAGCATCTGTAAATTAGAGACTAACCTCACAGATGCAGGCTGATTTCTTCCTGATAAAACTCTGGTTGATATAGAGATGGAAGGGGAAGGAAACAGAAGGAAGATTATGAAATATTGCAGTGGAAGAAGGGGTTACTTATTACCCCTCCCAAAATTCATATGTTGAAACCCTAATCCCCATTGTGAAGGTATTTGGAGGTGGGACTTTGGCAGGTATTTAGATAATGAGGGTGGAGCCCCTGTGAAGAGGATTAATACCCTTATAAAAGGGACTCAGGAGAGACCCTTTGTCTCTTCTGCCATGTGAGTACACAGCAAGAAGGTGCTATTTATGAACCAGGAAACTGACCCTCATCAGACACTGAGTCTTCTGGTGACTTGATCATGGAATTCCCAGACTCCAGAACAGTATGCAATAAATTTTTGTTGTTTATAAGCTACCTAGTCTATGATATTTTGTTATAGCAGTCCGAATGGACTAAGACACTTAAAAACTTGGTTGTTCATAATAAATCTATCCCTAAACCAGATAAGAATCATTCTCAACCTAACTCCCTTGGCACCTTGGGAATTAAGGAATCAATAATCTCTGAAATTCTGCAAACCTGATAGCCCTCTCTCACTCTCTCTTTTCTTTTTTGGTAACCTTACCCAAGACTGTAAGATCACAGCTATGGAAAAGGTCCTGGGAGACAAGCCTACATGCATGACCCCTTTCCAGGTCATTTTTATTCTAATCTGCGATGCAGTTTGAAAATGACTGCATTGAGAATTCAGATTCAAATAACGTCTAATGATCAGTGAGCTATCTCCTCTTGTTCCCTAAGGAATTCCCATCACCCATTTCTGATATACAAGATAGAACTTCCTCCAATGCACTTTGATAATCCAGAACTTGCAAATGCTTTAGAAGATGACGAAAGTTACCTTTGTATATTTTTCTCATTGAACTAGCTGGTAAAGAGAGACTTGATATTAAATAACCTTAAGCGAAATGAGCCCAGCCACCGCTCCTGGAGCTCCCTTGGAGGGGCTCTGGCCTTGACCCTTTAATGGATGGCCTGGGACAGGGCAGAGTCCCTAGACTGCAGCACTTGCTTCTTGAGGTGGTGCAAGTGCAAGTTCTTTAGAAAAGGTTTCCAGGGAAACCGTATAACTCCTGTTCTTTTTTCTGAAAATTTATTAAGCACTAAACATGCCTGCTAGTGCTTGGGGTTCTCATTTGAAGTCAGAAGCTGCTGAAGAAAAGTGTTTGCATGAAACACACCCACATACCCAGAAATCATTTTATGCTTCCTTCACTAAATGTCAGCTGCATACTCGGCTGCGGAGAACTAAATGACCTGGGTTTATCTATGGGGTGAAAGATAAGGAGGATTGACTTCTGCTGGATGAATTGCTTTTCTTTCTTGTCATTGTGATGGCTACTAAAGGAATGATAGTGATGTTCAGATTCAACTTGTCTTCCCAGATAGACCCTATGTACATTAGGCTATGTAGAAAATGTGAACACCAGAGAATGTCGTGACATGCATTTTGTTTAATATGCAAGGAAATATTTGAGCACAAAACCCACAGAGAACTTGGATGAAATATTTCTATATCTACATACCTTCATTCATGGCCAAAGATCTTAAAATATAGTCATCCCTCAGTATTCATGGGAGAGTGGTACCAGGACGTCTCTCTGTGTTTGCTGAAATCCTGGCATGCTCATGTCTTGCAGTTGGCCCTGTAGTACCCGGGTGCACAAAAAGTCAGCCCTCTGGATGTGTGGGCTTTGCATTAGTGAATACTGTTTGGTTGAAAAAAAAAGCTACATACAAATGGACTCATGCAGTTCAAACTCGTGTTGTTCAAGGGTCAACTGTACTTGGTCTGTTTCCCTGCCCATGCTTCCAGTGTCGTAGGGGGAGATCCCAGCAGCCATGTTTCCACCATGTGACCCCACATCTCTAACCACAACTGACTGGCCCTGAGGTGAACTCTGGACCAAAGCTGAGCCAATGCCATTTGAGTTGGAATGCAAAGGTGCTGGAAGTTTAAACGAGATCAAACCAGAGGAGAGCTGAGAGGCAACCATGCTTAACCACCTGCTCAACCCAAGGAAGGAGAACTTGTATGCAGGCAGAGGGAGAGATTTAAGCACACACAGAAAAAGTCGAGGGAGGGACAGACTGAGAGAGATTGGATGGCTCTCTAGCTCCTGTTTCTTTACCTGGGAGGCCTGGGTGTACTCTCTGATCCAAGGATTTGCCAGACAGATTTATATCCTCAAAATAAATCCCACTTTGTTCTTAAGTTACAGTGGTTTTCTATTACCTCCCAGGTTCAGGGACTTTGGGGTTTAGAATCATAAAATGGTAATTATGAAAGATAGGAAAGATAGGGAATCTTTTGCAGAGTCCAGCTCTCCCTCTTCCTTGTCCAGATGAGAACTGTGAAGCCCAGGGTGGCAGAAATGGCTTGCCCTGCAGTGGAGCCAGGACTCCCCTCCTTCTGGGTTGCTTTGTTTTTGTTTTGTCTTGTTTTGCTTTTATTTTGAGTAGCAGTGGTAGGATCATGGCTCACCACAGCCTCAACCTCCTGGGTTCAGGTGATCCTTCTGCCTCAGCCTCCCAAGTAGCTGGAACTATAGGCACGTGCTACCACGCCTGACTAATTTTTCTTTTTCTTTTTCCATAGAGACAAGGTCTTTCTATGTTGCCCAGAGGAAGCCTTTCAGTGTTGCCCAGACTGGTCTTGAACTCCAGGGCTCCAGCAATCCTTCTGCCTCAGCCTTCCAAAGTGCTGGGATTATAGGCATGAGCACCATGCCTGGCTTATTTTCCAATCCCATTCTGCTTCTAGTCCTTTCTTAACGACAAGAAAGTTTAGATTATGGCATTCTTCCCTTTTTGGGCTATGGTTGTAATATACAGGATAAAGTTTTTATATAACATATATGGCCTTTATGATCCTTGTGATGAAGTCATTTATTTTTAAAACAAATTGAAGAAAAACACGAGTCTACAGTAATGCAAATGAATACATTTTTTTCTTTCAGTGGACCTATATGTATGGTGTTTGTCTAACTTCAACCTAAGTTGTTTTAAGCTGTACTTGCTCTGATATCCAGTAGGCCATGACAACATACCAGGGCCACCTGAACTTAGTTAACATGGGTAGAAACATGATATAGAACAGCGGTTCCCAACCTTTTTGGCATCAGGGACCGGTTTCGTGGAAGACAATTTTTCCACAGACGGGGACTGCATTACTTCTTACAGGAAGCGACCAACTAGATTCCTGGTATGTGCAGTTCACAAAAGAGCGCGTATCCCTACGAGAATCTAATGCCGCTGCTGATCTGACAGAAGGCAGAGCTCTGCTTGCGCACCACTCACCTCCTGCTGTGTGACCCAGTTCCTAACAGGCCATGGACCAGTACTGGCCATTGGCCAGGGGGTTGGGGACCCCGATATAGGAGATAAATCTAAACTTTTGATTTGTACCACATGACCCCTATATCATATTAATTACACAGATCATTCCCAGATCTACTTCTTGAAACGTCTCTTCTCGGCCACTAGATACTCTGTGTGAGGTCCCACACAACTGCTTTGTCTGTGCCACTCCCATGATACTGTCCTGGTCCAAACTATTTTATCGCTAGTCGACTCTGTTGTACAGGTTACCTTTCCTCTGGGCCACTCTTTCCCCCAACCTCCTATTTCTACTCCTCTAATCCCCCCTCTTCCCTTACCCCTCACCCTCCCACCCCATTTTCTTTAACAGATTTCTTCTGGAATTATTCTTACTGTTTTGTAATAAGCAGGTGTTTTGTTTTTTCCTGCTTTGTAGTAATTTCTTCTTTTTTCCTTCATTTCAGCAGTTTTTGATGGAAAGTTGTATGCAAGATTAACTTATTCTTGCATCTTCTCAATGGTTTCTTCTTTGTATTTGTCCTTTTCCTTTCCTACTTGGCAAGATTTGACTTATCACTCAAGGATTTTTTTGCGAACTTTGTCCAGTTCTAGCCTAGTGATAAACACCTTGCTGGGGTGAATGCCCACATGGACAGTTGTGCCATTAGCCTTTTCCTGCTCCATCCATTCAGTGTGGATGACATATTTCTTCCTGTAAACCTGGACCACTTTGCCAATTTGCTGACCTTTGTAGCATCCTCACAGAACCTGAAATTCATCATCTTTTTGGGTGGGCATGGATCAAACATTGCACTTCTGTCTCAGCTCTTTGGAGAGAAAGGAAGACAAAATCTTCCTGTGAATGTGGGAATTTGCATTGAAATGCCTTTTGTGATTCTTGCTTTGGCCTGAAGTCACAAAGGGATTGAACTTTATTTTGGCCACTGTTGCTTCAGTGATGGCTGCAAAGGAGAAAGTCATTTTTTCCTCTTTTGAAAATAGCACTTGGATTTTCCCTTACATAGCACCCTCCAGACTCCCCAGTGAATGAGTGAAGGGGTTTGGGTGGTGCTGACCCTACCCTCCTTCTCTCGGGATGGGCACTATATTCTCCTGGTCATGATGTTCACATCTGTCATGGGTGACCCAAGATATCCCGTGAGATCCAGCCTGGGCTCTGGATGGAGCCATTGAGGAAGAAGTAGTCTAGTCTCTCAAGAGGAGCCTGAGCTGTTGGCTATAAACCTCCAGCTGTTGATGCTTTTTTTTTTTTTTGCCATATCTTTGGCAAGAACCTCCTTGAGAAAGAAATCAAAAGAAAAGTGGAGCTGAGTGATGCAGCATGTATTCCTGGGCATCAGCTGAGCTTTAAGCCAGATACATCTCTGAATTTTCCCATTAAATGAACCAATATATTATTTTTTGCATAAGTCAGTTTGAATTGAGTTTCAGTCACTAGCAACCTAAAGTGTACTAATGCATGACCATGTCACTATTGTCCTTAAAATCACTCATGCCTTTCTATTACTTGCAGAATAAATCCAACCTCTGCTCAGCCTCAGGGCCTTTTATGATTTTGTCCTTTTTAGTCTTTGCTTCCACTCTTTTGCCAGTCAGCTGACACTCCTGCCATAGTGCCCTCTTGGTATTTCTTGACTCACTTGGCATTTTACCCCTCATTGCCACTTCTACCCTACCCCATCTGGAATGCTCTGACCCACATGTTGAGGTCCTATTCATACCTCAAGGCCTAACTCAAATGTTATCTTCTCTAGGAAATCTTTCCTGGTCCCTTGGTCAAAATTTACTCTTGCCACTTTTGTTTTGTTTTGTTTTGGTCTTTATTTATGTCCCTATTATAACACATCACAATCTGTCTTGTGCTCCTAGTCAGGAGGTTATCTTTATAACCCTGCACCTTACTCCCAAGCCTAGGGCACAACAGGCATCAGTTGATCATGATGCATCACAGATTTTCCTCTGTTATAGTCAAGAGTGCCTGTGCTTGACTCACTACCAGACGGTACCTGACTTATTTTTCTTTCTCCAGGATCAACTAGCACAGCGGGGGCCGTGCACACGGTAGACACTGAATAAAGGTCTGCTGAATGAGTGAATTTGGCCTCAGAGGCTCCCACAGTCATTTTCATATAGGTTTTGGTGGTACTGAACCAGTTTTAACTGCTGGTTTCAATGCTCACATCTGTGATTCTTCCTCCAGCCCTCAGTACTCATTAGCCGTCCTCGCCAGTTTCAGCTGCCTCTGAGTGACATGTGTTAGTGTCTGCTAAATTCTACATGAAGGCAAGAGCAAAAGCATGACTAACAACTCTCCAGGCCCTTCCAGGGCTTCTGTGAGAGGGCTCTGAATGCTGGTCATAGTTTTCTTCTCTTTCTAATCAAGGATAAAGGGCTGTGATAGCTGTTAAGAGAGTGGCGGTCGTGAGCCTGAAACTGACTTCCCTTAAATGTTTTTTTTCCCGATAGTTTCCAGTTGCTGTGATGCTTGCTATTGAACTTGCATCTTGGAATGAACTAGAAAGTAGGAGAGAGAATGAGAAGAAAGAAAAAATGGGACCATCACTTTATAAAACATGGTTCTGTGGAAGCCCCCCTTCTATCATCATCATCATCATCACCTGAAAGTGGAATTGTCTATATATATAGATATATACATATATACATATATATATACACACACACACACACACACATACACACACATATATGTAAAGCACATATGGGCATTTAATTGTGTCTTTGTATTTTATTTGTACACATCAGACTTTTTGGTCTGAAGGTTTCCTGACAAGGTGAAACTAGCAGACTTTATACACATGGATTATTCTTAGGTTAGTGGCTGCAGCTGCTGTTTTCAAGCCCTGGTGATGTTTGTGACTGCTGTTTTTAGACTTGACTAACAGACTGACATCATCAAGCAACTACTCCATGCCAGGCACTGTGCTAAGTTCTTTCATGTACATTAATTCCTTTGTCTTCTTTCATCTTCAGAACAACTCTGAATATATTTGTTTTCTATTGCTGCATAAAAAATTACCCCAAATGTAGTGGCTTGAAACCATGATATTTATGATATAGTTTCTATGGGTCAGGAATCCAGGCATGGCTTAGCAGAGTCCTCTGGCTCTAGGTATCTCACAAGGCTCGGCTCAAGAGAGTACCCATCATGACTCACTGATGTGCTTGTTGGCTGAGTTCTGTTCCTCATGAGCTGTTGGTTGGTGACCTCCCTGTGTCTTTGCCACATGGACTTCTCCACAGAACATCTCACACAACATGGCAAAAGGCTCCATCAGACTGAGCTCAAGAATGCCTGAGAGATGAGTTACAGGCTTTATAACCTAATCATGGAAGTGATCCTTTGCCATATTTTGTTAGAAGCAAGTTGCTAGGGCCAGTTCATAGTCAAGGGGAGGGGATTATACAAAGGCATGAATACCAAGAGACCGAGATCACTGGGGACCATACTAGACATCTACCCTAGAGATAGATATAATAATTCCCATTTTAAAATTGAGAAATTGTGAAAATTGAGCTGTTATTTGAAAAAACAGAGATTGATAATGTATATATGTATTTCATTATGTATGATGAAAATTTACATCTCTGAGCAGTATTTCTCAGACACAGATTGGGTACATGTTTTCAACCCTCTTGTCGATTTGACTTCCTACTTGTAGCATCTACCTCTGTGTCCTACAGAGCCTTGCTATGCAAAGTGTGGTCTGGGGACCAGCAGCATGGCCTCATCCATGAGTTTGTTGGAAATGCAGAATCTCAGGCCCCACTCCAGACCTATGGGTCAGAACCTGTATCCCAGTGATTCACATGTATGTTAAAGTTTGAGAAACCCTGCTCCAGAAGGTCTCCTTTCTAGGGTTCTCTGCTGACTTCAGGTGATCTTGTGCTCTTCCATCTGCTAGCCCCATGAGCGGTTTGCTTTTTAGCAGTAGTGGAGAATAGTGTTCTATTCCTATATGATTTCAAAACCAGAGGAAGGCTGTGAAATCAAGGTTTCCAATTGCTCTTCTTGTAGAAACAGCAACAAGGTAGGTGTGGGAACGGGGTTTCTCTAAAAAAATCTAAGCTAGAGAAGGAACCATTGGCATGGATAATCACACACAGCAGACAAAATCGTAACTTGGCATTTGGCTCTCAAAGGAACAGCAGCAAAACCTGTCCAGAAACTGAGCTTTCCTAGATTTTGTTTTATTTAGGCAACATAGATGAATCTCAACAACGTTATGCTATATGAAGCCAGGCCCAAGACCACATATTGTAT
>CAUYQG010038286.1:0-17543 GCA_963574415.1 Tarsius wallacei | reverse complement strand
TTAATTCTCTATTTTTAATGTATGCTTCTGAAATTATAAATAGAAATTTTCCTTTTCATTATTTTCTTGATTTTCATGATACTAAAAATTCAGTAAGAAATTGTATACAAAATGGGAGCAAATCCAAGACAGAAACAGAAGATTTATTAAATATGCAACTTTTCAAAAATGGATACAGTTTGGAAGATTATTCTGTTTGAGGGAAGGAGATAAAATTTGGGCAAGACAAACTAGGGTGTGAGTCAAGGTCATTTATGTTCATTTGAACATTTATATGCACACCTGTAAATGTCCAGAATGACCCCACAAAAGCCTACAGATAAGCTCTTTTCTCACCTGAGCATGCCATATTTTTGCAGCTACTCAAAAAACCTACAAAAATTAAAGTTGTTCCTCCTATTATTTTCTTTTAGAAATTTAGCAGATCCCTGTTACTCAAAAGAAAACTAAATAAAGGATGGATCATCCTAGGGATTTTTATTTTTATTTTTAACTTAAAAATTCTTCTGAGATATCTTTAAGGTTTTAAAATACCTTTATATTTTCGTATGTGTGTGTATGTGTGTGTGTGTGGATCTACATGGACACATTACTCATGAGTGTTGTCAAAACCTTGGCTGCAATTTTGGTCTAGACCTCTTGAGGTCCTTGGGTTCCACTCTGACATATATGCTCCTTCTCTGTCTCCTTTTCCAAGATCATCTTCGATGATATTGTTTAAGGATTTTTATGAAGTGCCTCTTCTTCTGAGCATGATATTCTCTATTCCTCTATAACCAGTATGGGAGCTCATGTAATTATAAGCACTTGCTTTAATGATCTTCTCTCCTGAAAGACCACGAAGAGAGTGATCACATTCATGGTCCATGTTTAACAAACACTTGTGAAGTGACATGACTTAAGGTTTCTAGACAATATTTATTGGAAATTATTTTGATACAAAGGGATAAAATATATTAGTATTATTTGAGTTACCTCAATGTTCATGAGGAAATATTTATATCCTTATACTTTATGTATTAGGTATCTTCTTGACCGACTACCCAGAGCAAGTTGGAATGGCTATGCACATCTTTCTGAGTCCCCATGTCTTCAGTTGTAATGATGAAATTATATGGAAAGGCTTATTCGAAATGTTATTGTAGTGTGGAATATATCATTCTTAGCTTCCACATCTAATATTTCTTGAAAGGTATGTATGCTTTGACTAACTTATTATTTGTTTGCTAAGATTCCATTAAAATGATTTAAAAAATTATGACAGCATTTGCTAATCTATTAGTACTTCATAAATATTGGCTTAATTAGTGCCTTCCCCTCTTTATTCCATGTTTACTATTTAAAATCTAGGCCAGATGAGGTGGCTCTTGCCTATAATCCCAGCACTTTGGGAGGCCGAGGTGAGAGGATCGCCTGAGTCTGCGGGTTCGAGACCGGCCTGGGCAACTTGGCGAGACCTCATCTGTACAATAAATCACAAAATTAGCCAGGCATGGTGGCGCATGACTGTAGTTCTATCTACTTGGAAGGCTGAGGCGGATGGATTGCCTGAGCCCGGCAGGTTGAGGCTGCGGTGGCCGGGAGCGTGCCACCGTCCTCCAGCCTGGGTGACAGAGTGAGACTCCAACTCAGAAAAGAAAAATCTATTATCTTGCATAATATGTTTTTAAAATATGCTTTTATATATTGGTGAAAACCTTATTTATTAAGTAGAGTGTAAGTCATTATGTGTGATGCTTATATATAGTAGGACGTAGTTTTTACATAAAAATGTAGATTATAAAATGAAATTTCATATTAATATGAAGATAATCTGTCATTTGCAGTCATGCTTATCTATCTCCAGGCCTTTTTAAAAATAGGTTATAAAGTCCAAATTTCACAGTAAAATCAAGAAAAATTTTAATCTAGATAATTTATTCTTTAACCTTTGAAATGTTTTTATCAGCTCCATTACAGTGTCTTATAGCTTAGCCCTAAATACATGAAATAATGCTTGCCACATCATGGCCCACAGTGAATTCCATAGCTGAGTACAAAGAAAAATAAATAAGTGATTATTTGAACAAAAGGGTGTTGATTGTCTGGCTTCTCCCTTGCACCATAATGGCATAAACTATGGATGTTATAAAGAGCCACTGCCTTTCTCTCACTCCTCAATGCTTGGGGATTTCTAGCGTGCATGCGCACACACACGCACACACACGTACACACACACATACACATATACCAGTCAAGAAGAATATTGTGTTGTGGTTTTCTCTATAAAGAAACAAGCATATATAGGAAGTACTTAACCACAGACAGCAGGAAAGATAGCCCAATCTGCATTGAGGATAGTGAGCAGAGGCCTGTAGGAGAAATAGAGATGGTGAGGTAGGGGCATGTAGATTGGGTTGAAACATTCCTGACTCAGAGGGCAACAGCTTATTCCTCCCAGAAAGAACTAGTATGGATGAACACAGTTCTTTCTGGGAATCTAAATACGTAGATGACTACAAATTAAACAATGTATGTTGAGAGTATTTTGTTACATCAGATTTTAGTAATATCAGATTTGAAAATAGAAAAGCACATACACAAATACAATGAATATTACCATCTCACTATTTAAACAAATCTAGCAAGAAAATCAAGCAAACTAAAAAGCAAACAAAAACTTAAACCCAAAATATTACTACTACTACTACTACTAATAATAATAAAATTTTTCTTTACTCTATCACAAGAAGATGTATGGTTAGTTAGACATAATGCACACTAATTTTTGTAAAAGTTTTCTGAAATACACATACATTGTTAACTTGATAAACACTGACCAGTGCCTGTGAACAGAGGTATGATTAAGTAATTTCAATTTCAAAGTCTTAATGTTAATATCAGAATTACAATAGCTAACATTAATTGAGCATCTACTATATGCATTACTTATGCATTATGGGACTAACTTTGGTATTGATATCAAGTAATTTTATTTTTTGTTCACCGAGAATTTTTGTCTCTGATAAAAACTGTTTCAGCTGTAGATCTTCTCAGTGTGGGGACTGAGGGATGTGAGAGAGAAATGATGCTCTCTGTCTTACCTGAACCAATGTACCATGGTGGGTCTAGCTTGCAAACAACTTGGTTTGGACAAGTTAGCTAATGTTCCCTTGGATTAGTTTTCTCAATGAATGGGCATAATGCTCATAATTACCTTATATGTTTCTTGAGAAGACTAAAAGAGTTAATATATATACAGAACTCAGCACGTTAAATGTTGACCCATTATGCACATGTTGGCTATTACAACAATTAGTATTATATTTATTTGGATGAAGAGATAACTTGATGTCTTAAAAAGTGCATGGTCTGTGGAGTCAAGATAGACTTAGGACTTATTCTCTGTTCCAGAGCTTATGAGCTGTGTGATTTAACATCTGAATATCAATTTTCCTAAATACAAATTAGATGTGATAATAACTACTTCATATGTCTATAGAAGGGTCAATGAAGATTAATGTAATTTTGATTGCTGTTAAGTATAAATTCATTTTTATAAATGTATTTTAATTAACAATATTTATGAAATGTCTATTAATAACTAAATGGGCTAGATGTTAAGAGTAATCGAAAGCATAATTAAAATTTGACCTACCTTCTGATGATTTAATAATGTGCTAGCTCATTAACTATGAAACCCAAAGGCCTTATCTACTTGGTACTAATATTCTTCAGGCATTGAAGTAACCCAAGAAGAATATCAAGTGATGTATCCTCTTCTTCATTTATCACTTTTCCTATAGATGTAAAATTCTGAGTGTGACAGGCCACTTGGTACTCTGTCAAACATCTCTCACTAAGAGGTAGAAGGAGCAGTGTTGCATGAGACTCACCCTGTAAAGAGAAGATTCCATGGAGAGATGACAAGAAAAGTACCAATGGTTCTGAGATGATGGCTGGTCAAATAGGGAGTTTTATTGCACATCAGTTTTGAAATAGTGGTGTCATCTCTTTTGCTGTTGGAGAACAATGTATTTCTCTTATTTTAAAGGAACAATGTGCTGATATGGAAAAAACAACCAAGTAGATTCCTATGAAGGCATTCTTAAAGGCACCATCTCAGAAAGATGATGTAATGGTAAGTATCAAGAATAATTATTGGTGAGTCTAACATGGCAATGATTGTGTTCTGGACCACACCGTGGGGCTGGAGAGCCAGCCATTGGCCAGGCTATGGTCTCCAGAGGCTGTTGAGAGCTCAAAGCCTGGAACTGAGGGTAAAGGGTTGTGTGACAAGGCCTGCTGTTATTCATTGTAATCCTGAAAACCTCGTCCCTCCTTGAGCCTTAGTCTTCCCAGCAGATCCAAACTTAGATGGAAGATTGTTAAGGAAAGTGGTGGGGTTGGAATTGTTCTAGCACACAGCCTGGGTGAGTCAGGGGTGGGAGAACTGCAGGTCCACCCTCGCTGCCTCATTTTTTTCAGGGGAAACCGTTCTGCAGGGCAGCTGCCAGCTTTAGGCCCCTGGCCACACTTCTGGGAAACCAAAACTCCTAACATGCAGGCCACTTGATCCTGGGTTCCTGTTTGCATGCTCTTCTTGTAATCCTTGGGCCTCTTTAGGACCCTGCGGTGTCTGTTGGGGAAAGTATCCAAGAAAGTTCTAGGACAGAAACACACATCCTGAATTGTGACCTTAGATAGATGATTTTTTCATTACTTTTTAATGTCTTCATCTTTCTTGGCTGTCAAAAGGGGGTAGTAAAACACCTAACCTGTCGCATTATAAGGATTAACTGAAAACAATGCTGTGATATACCACCATTGCTGAAAGTGCCTAATCTAGAATTATAATAGTTCAACAGAAAGTTCAAGGGAAACTTTAAAATATTGAAAAATGCCATATCAGTCAGTTTTACAGATTCATCAACTTTTCAAAAGTGAACACATACTTCTTTGGGTCAGGCCCTTCAGAGTATCTGAGCTTCCCTTCCAGTCCCTTGCTGTGCCCTGGCAAGCCCAAGCCTTCCTACCTCCAGCCTTTGATTGATGCCATTCTCTCTACCTGTATGTCATGTTTCCTTTCTCTACTTACTTCACTCCTGCCCATCCTGTCTTGGGTGGGCTGATAAAGAGTTAAAAAAAATATATTTGTTGGTAATTAATGACCTGTGCTGACTTATTTCATTGATTCATTTTCAGCTTGGTTAAACCAAGTCTAGTAGTGCTTTCAGATTACTTCGGTGGCAAAAATAGTTTTATTTTTTAAAAAAGATTTGAAATGAACAGAAGTTCAAAGTAGTCATTTTCAGCTTATTTGGAGTGTTCATAATGACATTCATTCGGAATCTAGGATTTCAAAATGATTGTTTGTTACTACAAATAGCCATAATTTGGGGTACATCTCATAAAGTAGACATACACAAATGAAACTCAGCTCTCTGACTCACTCCCTATAAATCTCTCAGAAATTCATCCTCAGATTCACTGTTCACTAGAAGTCGATTTGCTTCTGAAGCAAGCATCTCAAACTATATAAAGCCCACAGACTCTTTCTTGAGCCATTTGAATGGCCCCAGTATCTCACTTTACACTTTTTATTCATAGCCCCTGCAGAGTGGGATCCAAAAGGTTAGACATATGCTATTAGTGCAACCTGGGTTTCTACTCAGACCATGAGATCTCTCTATCTGGAAATTGAAAATATAGCCCAAGGCAGAGGATATTGGTAGAATAGCTTTATGATAACGAGTTGTGAGCACATGTTAATGGAGATAGTTCATAATTCAAAATCTGAATCCTTCCCAGCCTCAAATTATAGAAAAGATCATCTGATGTTTACATCTAAGTAAATGATTGTGTCTTTTCATGGCTTAGCTGTCAATTTAAGCCCCACTGAGGCAATATTTATGATTTGATTGCTTAAATATTGGTTACTGACAAATTTTCTTATCAATTTGGATGTCATAACTTCCAAATACTTGTCGAAATTTAAACTGTAGATAACTTTTGAATATATCTTTAAAGTTTGCTAGATATTTTCATATATATTATTTTCTCGTTACAAAACACAATTTCTACAGTTTTCCTGGATTATAGAAGTTCTTTATTAAACTTTTATTTCCAAAAAATTTGGTTTCTAAATCCTACATATTTCCTGCTATAAACAAATGCTAAGTATTTTTCTTAAAGATAAGTTGCAATTTATACAGACTAATGTTGTCCTCCATTTTGCTATTAACATTTAAATTTGCAAATGATCATGCTTGAGAAAATGATTGATCAGTTGTTTACTATTTTTACCTTGTATGGATTTATTTATTTTATCAAAGTATTCAAGGTACACAAAATTTTTCATCAGTATATACAGCTAAATGATCAATAACAGCACATTATGTAAATCCC
This sequence comes from Tarsius wallacei, assembly GCA_963574415.1. Lineage (NCBI taxonomy): Eukaryota > Metazoa > Chordata > Mammalia > Primates > Tarsiidae > Tarsius > Tarsius wallacei. Next base: position 11,156 of record CAUYQG010038286.1, on the reverse strand, counting down.
TTTGTCTCATGAATTACTCAAGCTTTTTACTTTTTTATTTTCTTTTTCTATTTTCAACCTGGAGGAGACTTAATAAATAACCAAGGCATGAATTCTCCGAAGTATTGTCTTCTTTCTCATACCTCCAGCCTTTGAAGCAACAAGTCAGTGCAGCTTTGGTTGTAATCACTTTAGTAGCTGTAGTGTAAGGAACATTCAGTTTAATATAATCAGCCTGTCCTAGTTCCAAGAAGATGCAATAGTAATAGGTCTGGCATCAGACTCAGCTGTAGATGAGTCACAGCTCATAATATGACAGCTCACATTATGAAACCCAAAGGGAACATTATATAAAGTGTACAATCAGGGGAAGGAAATGAGACCTCTGAATCTAGATTTTTTTTTTTTTATTGTTTTACCATATGTACTTAGGTTCAATCTACTTTTGAAACCACTGGACATTATCAGCATTTTCCCGCAGGAGTCATTTACTGATTTTGCTAAACTGGTAGCTACATCTCCTCTTAAGGGGAAATGCTTTGGATTAGTTTGCGCTGACAAGTGGGAGTGGCCTTTGCTGAATGGCGATCCTATGCTGAAAATGTATATTTTGTATGCCAAGGATAGCTTGACTGGATGAAAAACTAATGACAAACAATATTTCCTCTCCCAACATTCTCAAGATGCTCAGTAAGAACTGAAAGCATTGTGACTCTTCAGTGACAGCAGTTGCTATTGTGGAGGGATGCAGGGTTTAGTGGAGACACACACAGTTCTATGAATGAGGGCATTTGTGCTGTTATCCAGGTCTGCTGCTAATTAACTGTTTTTGATGACTAGGCTTGTGACATGTTTAAAGACTAGCGAGGTATGCATTCATTTCTTTTCACTATGAAGACTATGTGATTGTAAATTAAGAACAACAGTTGCCTAGGAAGTACAACTAATTCATGAAGCCTGTTTAATACTCGAAATTTTCAATTTACTCCAGTTCAGTCACTTTTTCCATATACAGTTGACTGAACACTTTTTGCTTTTATAGCTCCTATTAAGGGAAATTCTTTGTGATGGATTTTCACGATAGTCTAGATGGTCTTAGTGATCTCATGTTAGAACTCATTTTATTGCAGGGATGCCTTAATCCATTTCAAAACTGATGATGGAGAAAAATTCCTTTCATGGCATTCTTGAATTCATAATTTTTATGTTTAAGTCAAGGGACTAAGGGATGAACTAGGAAAAAGGAAGGTCAGGTTTATATGGAACTGAATTTGTGAGTATCTTGAAGATTCTGATGATCAGGGTATTCCTAGGGACCAGTAAACGTGAACATTGAGATTGTTCATACTATACTTAGTTCTGGACATATATTAGCAAATGCATCTTTTCTTAAACATTTATGATTTAGAGGGACTTAGAGTAGTTATACAAATCAATATGGTGAAGCAAGTAGAGTATCAACTTCAGATGTTAGGGAACCCAGCAATTTAATGAAATTTGACAGTATTTTACTACAAAGACACCTAGGACTCTCCTAAGATTAAAAAAAAATTTTTTTTTTGGATTTGGTGTCTTATTCTGTCACCCAGGCTGGATGGAGTGCAGTGGCACGTTCATGGCTAACTGCAGCCTCTACTTCCTCTGCTCAGGTGATCCTTCTGCCTCAGTCTCGCTAGTAGCTGAGACTGTAAGCATAAGCCACCACGTCTGGTTAGTTTATTTTTATTTTTGTAGAGATGAGGTCTCACTATCTTGCCTAGACTGGTCACAAACTCCTTGTCTCAAGCAATTCTCCTACCTCTGCCTCCCAAAGAGCTGGGATGAGAGTTATGAGCCACTGAATCCAGCAGACACCTAAAATTTTTGAAGGACATTTCGAAGGCAGACAATGGGGTAAACTGTGATTGAAATAGCATGCTCAATTCCTATGATGTGCTTCTTACATTTAGAGAATGAGATGAAGGCTCATAAATTGAAGAATAATTGCTAAAGAAAAGATTTTTTCTTCTTGGTAGCTTCAGAGTATATAGGAACTCATCAAAGTATTTAGTTTTCTTGAAAATTAAAAGAGATGATGAAAAGAATTGTGCAGACATGGGGAAAATTTAATTTAATATTTAGCTTTTAAGACTATTACTTCATGGCAATTTTAATAGGGTACAATTATAAAATCTTTAATATTTAATATTTGTATGTAAACTGTGATGTATACATGGAAACACCAGGAGATGGGTGCTTGGTTCTTGGTAACTTCTCTTTCCCTGTCAGCCACAACAGTTCCTATCTCATAGTAATCAGCTGATAAATATTTGCTAAATGATGAAATGGAGAGAGTATTGTAGATTACATAAGCTATTAATCAAATGAAAATAAATATATTGTTTTATTTATTATTCAAAAATTTCCTCATATTTCCTCATTTTTAATAAATTTTCCTGAAATAAGGCATATTTTTTTTTTTTTGCTTCAACTCAAAGACAGTTTTGTCAGTTGGCTTTTCATGCTGAGGCCAACAGTTGCCCTGTTCTGCTGAACAAAACCTCCAATCCCTTTGCTCACTGGGGACCATTCACCCCTCCCAAAAAATCCTAGAATGTGGATCCATGACATCTGCTAGAGGAAAAGAGGAACAGGATGGAGTGATGCGATTCCCTTGGCCACTGACACTGACTGGTCTCTGGGTGTAGAAAGACTAATGCTTAGTGCATGAAAGACAGAAAAGAAAGTCTTGGCAAGAACTGTGTTCCCCAGAATTTCCACAGTAGCTCCTTATGTCTGTGATCGTACCCCATTCCTGATGTCACTTCTTACCCGTGGGTCTCCACAGGAAATGTCACATCTGGTGATACTTACAGCATGGAATGGGGTAATGTGTGTGTGTATCCAGATGTGTGTGTGCAGCCACACATGCGTGCATTTATTTGTTAATTGTTGGTATGTATTTTCTTACTTTCTATGATGAAGCACTACAGAGTGGCTTAGTTCTTTCAGAGATGAAAGAGTGCGTTAGTTTAAGCTTGAATAAGTGGTATCAAATGTAGCAAACCTTTGAAATTGCTCTGAAAGTCATTTTTTTTCTCATTCTTATTTCTTTCATTAGTAACTTTGAATAGTAAATGTTTTTTATATGCCTAAAAGTTTGAAAGGAAATTTTTAAGTAGCTCTGACTAAAGAAGGTGATGCTAGATCAGATATTTTCCTTTATATTTCTAGAGAAAAGAATCTGCATACCTTTTTACAAAGAGGTTAAATACTGATAAGGTGCTATATAGTTAATTTTTTTTTAGATTCAATTAGGTGGTAAATTTACAATATATGTTAATATGTTGTTCACTGCTTTTATTAAAAAAATCAATTCTGAACACACAATGATACCATTGGTGAGTATGGTTTATGTCTTATATATTTGTATTTTTGCAATGCTTAAGTGACAAGTGAAATATAAGATTTTAAAAATGATTTTTGAGGATTATTTTCACTCTGCTGTGGTTTCTGATGTATACATTTATTCTTAAACCTCTAGCATCCTTTTCTTTTCATCTGTTTTTCAAACTCATAATATTTCCTTTGTGTCAGTAATACATTGCTTACATTTTCCCCTAGTTCGTACTTCTTTTCTGTCAAAAGGATATATTTCAGAATGAAAAAAGGGTAGGCATATCTAGTTAAATGAATCATCTTGCACTATTTATATGTTATTTATGCATAGGCTGATTTTGTTTGTTTGATTTCTGGAAAGCAAAAATAAACTCAATTATCAAATGACAGTGCCATATACATATCTTACCTTACGGTGAGTCAACTGTGGCCTGTGAATGGGCATCCAATTTTCATAAATAAAATTTACTGGGACACAACTACACCCTTCACTGATATTTTCATGTATGGCTTTTTTATACTACAGTGCCCGAGTGGAGTGGTTTCCCCAGAGACTGCATGGTCTAAAAGCCTCCAATATTTAACACTTGATCCTTTAGAAAAAATTTGATAATCCATATTTTACAGTGTCATATGATTCTTTAGAAGGTGAAAGGGCAATTTATTGTGAACATTTTGGACCTATAAATTAGTGCATCAATGCATAAGTTATTAAATTAATAATACAGGGGGGTGTCAAAATGTATACACATTTTAAGAAATGTTATCTATGTATGACATTTTTTAGTTGAATTGAATTACAGTAGCAATGTGTAAATATGAGGTTTGCTCAACTGTGCTTCCGCCATTTTCTTTGACTGTTCTGCCTGTCACTTGGCAACACTGGTATTCAATAGATTAATGGCATATTTTGAGGGAAAATCACACTTAAAATGTGTATACATTTTCTGGCATTTCTGTATATAATATATTATGTATATGCTTTCTTATTAGGAATTCTATGAATACTACAACTCTTAAACCAGAGCAGGTGTTTAAAACCTGAAATCTGGGATGTGTGGAGTCTGGGAACATCCTTGAATTGTACATGTAAAATTTACATGCAGACTCGATGGCCTTCAACAACAATAAAAAATAAGCTGGAGCTGACACACACCGGTTGGCATTAGTGGCCTCTAGCTATTCACGTGTTAGATTCAGGTTGCTGTTTGCTCTCTCTTAGGACTAAGGTTCATTATCACACAGATTGATCTTGGAGAAGCATCTTGATTTTTTTTTCACACCCCAGTCCATTTGTTTCATGATCTAGGAAAGGGGAACGCTTGATTAAGTGCAAGCAATTATTGTGATTTTTATTCTGCTTCACTAAACTTTTTAATGAAGTGCATTTTGTGCAGTTAAAGCCAGGGGGTTCCTTGATTCCATTTTTCGTGGGAATTTGAGAGAGCTGTAATTCTGACTCAGCATGCCTCCTCAGAGTGAATAATTAATATCAATAGGGAATGGAGTTGTTTTGTCTTTCTTTGGCATGTTGTTCCCTGTCACACCTGGCATGCTGTGGACCTGTAGTAAATATTAACTAAATATATCTTTGATGCAGGTGATTAAGGATTTTTTTGCTTAAAAATGCTGCCTTCATATATCCTTCATACTTCCCTTTCCATAATGCCTACTGAAAACATGATTTTAATTGTGTTCCTAAGTAGTAATTGATTTAAGCATGACTCAGATGATGGGAAATGTAGCAGTTAGGACTTCAGTGAGGTGGAAGGTAACATGATCCACATGAATGTTGTTAGTGCAATGACCGAAAACAGTGTCACTCTCTCCTTTCCATGAACCTTTGCAATGTCCCTCTTTGTATACAATTTGAAACTAAAATAAAGAGAAGTTATACTTCCCAGTAGGTATTATGGTGCAAGCCAAGTAGAAGATGCTTTATATATGTTGGATGCAAGTCAATGTGTTCAATTTAGCAGTTGAAGAGGAAGTGAAACAAGCACTCCTTGGGAACCAGCAACCATAATGGCTAAGTCCTGGCTGAGCAACCCAAGTGGGTTAGTGACCTTGGACAAGTTCTCAACCTCCTCTCCATTCACTTAGCTGAGAGGTACAGGCAATGAGCCTGGGTAGTATTGGCTTTATTCAACTCTTGGAAGGCACCATTTTTTGCCTAAACTCTTCTGAAGTTTGCTCTAGAGCTGACCAAACTCCTGAGTGGAATTCTTTTACATTCTGCAGAAAATCCTTCTAAGGTGTTTTAACATTGAATGGGAAGATTACATTATTTTGGGCCATGTTAGTAATGTGTTGGTAAACTAAGCATTTTATTTTCACCAGGAGTTGTATTGCTGTTTTTTTTGTTCTTGAATCTTGTGAATCTGGGTGGAGAATAAGATCAATGCAGTGTCTTATGATTTTTTTTATAGGTAATAGCAACTTGGAAGCAATTGAGTGTTGATTCCAAGATATTTTTCCAAGTATTTTTTCTAATCTCATATATATGCACAGAAGAATATAAATTATTTAGCATTGACTTATCAGTAATTAAGTCTTCTAAATAAACTACTATGTTAGCTGCAATATTTTCTTCTCTATTAATTGGAAAAATTTAAACCTTCTTTGGGGAATGTCTAGTCTTTCACTTGTCTTATTTATTTTTATTATTTATTTATATATATATATTTTTTGAGTTGGAGTCTCACTCCGTCGCCCAGACTGGAGTGCAGTGGCACGCTCCAGGCCACCGCAGCCTCGACCTTCTGGGCTCTGACGATCCTTCCACCTCAGCCTTCCAAGTAGCTGGAACTACAGGTTTGCGCTACCACACCCGACTAATTTTTGATTTATTGTAGAGATGAGGTCTCGCCAAGTTGCCCAGGCGGGTCTCGAACCCGCGGGCTCAGGCAATCCACTCACCTCGGCCTCCCAAAGCGCTGGGATTACAGGCTGAGCTACCAAGAGCCCGGCCTACTTGTCTTTTTAATGGTAATTGATTGGCCTGTTCAAATTATTCTGTTCTGGGAAGAAAGTTTACAAATAAAATCTGGCAAAGTAATAAGTAAATGGCACCAGGTGAACAAATAGAAGAGTATACTTTGTCCAGGGATTAACTTCTTACCTTAAAAGTTGAAGATTTGTAATCAAGGTAAATTTTAAAATGAAAATTTTGTCAGCTACACATTTTAAATTTCATAAAATGTGTCCATTTGATCACTTTTATTGTTCGTATTTACATTAACTAGCCTCTTATAATCATTAGTTAAAAAAATCAACTAATTTAATTACTTTGATCCAATAAGATAGGTTGTATTTTTCAATATTTGAACTAAATACTTGCTCAAAAATCATTAATGAGCTGATAAGCAAATAACTGTCACTTGTTATTTTATACTTGGAATCATTAGGTTATAAACATTTTCCTACAGCCACAACACTGAGCACAATTTACTAGCACTCAACTGTTTCAGGTGCTTTTAAATCATTACTATTTTGGCAGTTAAATCTTAGAACAGGTCTCTGAAATGATGTGACATCAATAATTTTTGAAATGAAATTTTAAATGAGTAAAATAGCACTGAAAGAGTTGAAATTCCTGGAATATCCAGTCAGATATTTTAAGCCAGACTGATTTAGGAATTCAATGTAATCTCTTTACCTTTCAAAGTGTGCGGGCAGTATTTGAAGTCATTTTCAACAGATATGTCATCTTGTTTTGGTGTAGTTGAATATCATTTTATTAATTTTGTGTCTCAAGAGGAAATTGAAATACTTCTTTTTTTTTTTTGTATATGAGTGGTTAAACTTCTTTGGACTGAAACTTCGAAATGATTAGACTTTTCAGGGCTTAGATACCAAACTTCAGTTCTCATACTATATGCCTTTTCTACAAATGTTCTCCACTAGGTGCTTTTGGAGAATCTTTCAATTGATTTCTTTCTGATGGCCTCTATATTTGGAAATGCTGTATCAGTTTTTCACATTTAAAACACTGTCCACCAACCCTATCTCATCCCTCCTGAAGGAGGAGTGACATTTGATTTTTTTACTTTCTACTCTTTCTTAGCATGTTAACTTCCTCAGCTGTAGCACATGCTCACAAACTTAACAGTTTAAAAAACACACATTAGTAAACACAGTTCCGGAGATTACATTTCCGAAATGAATCTCATGGAGCTAAAACCAAAGTGTTTGGCAGGGCTGTTTCTTTCCGGCGGCTCTAGGAGAGAGTCTGTGTCTTTGTCTTTTTCAGTCTTAGTAGCTGCCTGCATTCCTTAGCTATTGCTGAGGGTCATGTCTTCCTCTCTGACTCTGACCCTCTCATCTGTCTCTTGTAATTCCACTGGATTTATCCAGATAATCCAGAATCATCTCATCATCTCAAGATCCTAGATCCTTAACTTAATCACATCTGCACAGTCCCTTTTCTGTGGAAGGTCACATATTCACAGGCTCTGGGGATTAAGATATGGACAGCTTTGGAGGCCTTGCATTATTCAGGCTTAGGATGCTATGGTCATGTGGTTTTGACTCTTAGTGAATGCATCTCAGATGCCATCTTAGGTGACCTCTGCAACAACTAACACTTTTCCTGGGATGCTTTCGTCAACCTCTTTTACAACACTCTTGTCTCTCCCTTTTCCTCCCTGGTGGCTGCTTCTCTATATCCTTCTCAGTGTGTCTTCTTCACTCCCATTCTTCCCTTTTCCCATCCTTCTTTGCTCTGTTTTCCGTGAGAATCCCATCCTACCTTCTGTACATGGTAAAAGGTATATCGAGAAGATTCTCACATGGCCACGAGAATGGCTTTTGGTGATTTGACCCTATATTCCCTTTTCTACTCCATTTATGGCAGCCCTTCCATGGACCTTGTGTTCCAGGTATGTTGAGACGCACAGAACCTTCCAGAACCAGCAGGTTCAGCTTCAGAACTCTGTGGTCTCATGTCTTTGTCATTGCTGTCCTTTTCCCTTAGCTGACTTTTTTTTCATGCAGCAGAGGTACTTATGGCTTAATATTCACCTGAAAGTCATTTCCTAAGAGAGCTATCTATGACCTGATCCTCCTCTATAATCACATATCCAAGAGGACATCCCATTATTCCCATTCTCCCCTCTGTTGTTTACTTAAATGTCTTAATTCTCTACCAGACTTAAAAAAATCCCCCGAGTATAGGAAATTTCTTATATTACTGTTACTACAATTCCATCTAACATAGTGCCCCACTGCTGTGGTTTGAATGTCCCCTCCAAAGCTTCTGTTGAAATTTAATGCCCAGTGTGGCAATATTGAGAGGCAGAGACTTTAAGAGGTGATTAGCTCATGAGGGCTTTGCCATCATAAATAGATTAAACCATTCAAGGATTAATAGATTAATTTGTCAAAGCATTAATGGGCTAATGGATTACCATGGGAGGAGAACTGGTGGCTTTATAAGAAGTTGATGAGAGACCTGAAATAGTATGTTAGGATGCTTAGCCCTGTCACCATACAATGCCACCTCAGGGCTCTACAGAGTCCCCACCAGCAAGAAGCCATTGACCAGGTTCAGCATCTTTACCTGGCACTTCGCTGCCTCCAGAACTGTGAGAAATAAATTACTTTTCTTTATAAATTGTCCAATCTCAAGTATTCTCTTATAAGCAACAAAAATCAGAAAATAGGAGTAAGATACTCATACAGCTAAAAATATTTATTGAATTAATATTATAATAAAATCATAGTGATTAAGATTGTCTTTAGAGATAGTTTCACTCCCTTGTAATCTATTTCTCATGAAGTTATTTATTCATGTTAGTTTCATAGTATATGCATCTATGTGCATAGGTATAGTTATAATAAAACAGATTACTAAAGAAGTAATTAAATACTTGAGGGTTCTTTGTACCATCCACTAAAATTTATGTCCATACATTGTTGTCAAAAGAGTGTTCTAGATAACCTGAACTATCCTCATCCTGCACAGGCCCATCCTAACATTCCTCATAGCAGCTCATGCACCAGGGAAACAGAAATAAATGCCATTCTTAGCACAGAGACGTATGGTTGCTGTTGCTTAGAGGGAGAGAGGCAAAATATTGGTGCCTCCTAATGCAATATTGTTTTCCCCTGAAGAATGCCTTTCTTTCACTTTACTTTAAGAAAAATGTAGGGCAGTGTGGTGAAAATGAGCTGATAACCTTGTGCCTGTGGATGTGACTCTGCTCTAGGGAGGATACTAAAGGGTAATGCTTTGAAAATAACATCCAGAAATGAAAGTTAACATTTAAAAAAAGCTGTCAGCAGTTTAGACCTTCTGAAAGTCATATGGAAAATGGCTTAACTGGAGTTTATAGCAACTCTAATCTCATATATAATTTTTAAGAAAAAGCATAGCTGAACATTTTTTGTTCTTAGCACAGTTCTGTTGCTACATTCTATGTTTATAAACAGGAAATAGATGCATTCAATGCTAGTTACCTACAATAAGCACTCATATATAACATTATATTCAAACACCTTCTTAATTTGTTTTGTTGTAGTTTCACAAGAAAGATTTAGGTTGGTGTTCTCTTGCATGGAAATTCATTTAGACATTTTGCTCTTTTTTATTTCTTTTTTAACTGATTTATTCATCATATGCATTTAATTTTCTAAGGTGAAACATGGTAAATATACTAAAAACTTGAAGAGATCTTAGTGAGAGGCCATTAATTTATTAGTTGTTTACCAGGTTCTCTGAAAAGGCAGCTGCCTGCTGTCCATCCTTGTTTTCTGTCTCATTCCCATTAGAGGGCAGGAAGGAATAAGGAGATGTCCTTAGGAAAGGATCCCACATCACAGCCAGGGAAGCCAGGAATAAGTCATCTGTTTATTCGTCTACTTTTTGCAAGTGACTTGCATTCTAACATTGGTGGTGTCCCTGTAACCTTGGAATTGTCTCCTTGTCTTGAAAAAACCAGTTGCTTCCCTTAACTGATGAACCTGAGAGGTTGGGCTGCAGGTGACAAGTTGCCACTACTGAGAAAACTGACAGCAGTCATAGCCATACTGATCAAACTGAAACATCACAGTCAACAAACACATGCTCAACCATTTCTCAGACCAGGGCACCCTACAAGCACACCATGAAATTCTGACATTTGGGTTTCCCTCCTCTTGGAAATTCCATAGAGCTCGTATAAGTAGTGCTATTTTAATTTTAACCTACTATCATTGAAACAAGTGACTTTTACTCAAAACCCCCAGCACTCCCTGGAGCTCATTGACCTGGTAGAAAACTCTAGCCCTATGTGTCTGGAATGATTTTGATGCTAAGACAACATGACCCAAAGTCTCATAGTTTCCCTTTGACTATACTCATGTTTTCTAATGCCTTATTTTTCTCCTCATGACATTTCAAGGTGTTTTTGTTACTAGTGAATAGGAACTTTCACAATTCTGTCCTTCAAAAGCCTGAGTTGAAATTTTGTAAATTATGGCAGTGTTTGCATGCATGCATCCCCCCACAATACCTAAAAAGATCAATATATGCTTAGCATTTGTCTATTTTACTTTTTTTTTTTTTTTGAGTCGGAGTCTCACTCTGTCACCCAGACTGGAGTGCAGTGGCCACTCCCGGCCACCGCAGCCTCGACCTGCTGGGCTCCGGCGATCCTTCCGCCTCAGCCTTCCGAGTAGCTGGAACTACAGGCGTGCGCTACCACGCCTGGCTAATTTTTTGATTTATTGTAGAGATGAGGTCTCGCTTGCCCAGGCGGGTCTCGAACCCGCGGGCTCAGGCAATCCACTCACCTCAGCCTCCCAAAGGCGCGGGATTA
>CAUYQG010038283.1:0-13345 GCA_963574415.1 Tarsius wallacei | reverse complement strand
AGAGATGAGGTCTCGCCAAGTTGCCCAGGCGGGTCTCGAACCTGCGGGCTCAGGCAATCCACTCACCTTGGCCTCCCAAGCGCGGGATTGCAGGCTGAGCCACCGAGCCCGGCTTCATTGTTTCTTAAAAGCATTTTTTATGCCAATACTTAGGTTTTGCAACTATCATTTAATGACTGAAAAATATTCCATCCATCTTATAAGACCCAATTTCACTTGCCTCCTAATGTAGAATATGTAAGTTATTTCTTTGCTATCACAGATGGTGTTGCATACTCATGTATAAAGATTATTTTCATTGTGAATTATTTCCTTATGATAAATTCCCAGAGCTGGAATTTCTGACTTAGAGAACATTTTTATACCCCTATAAGCATAGTACCAGATTGCTTTCTAAAAGTGTTATACCAGATAGACTTCTAGGTAAAACTGCAGAGTGACGTAGAATAACAGAAACTCTCTTTTTAAATATCTGATGAAATTAACAACAACAAAAATTAAACTCTTTAGCGATAGCCAAATAAAGAGTTATAACTTAATTCTATAAACATTGAAAAGTTGTGGCTAGGGAGAGAAGCTAGAACCTGCCACCTCACTATCCCTCTAAGAGGGATACGGTAAGGAGTGCAGGTGAGTTGATGAAATTCTGAGAGTTCTCACTAATAATCACCAATATGGAGAGACTGGACTATGATGGTAGCTGGGCAGCTGCAAAAAAGGTCTAAAAGAAACCCTCAATCATGAAAGCTCCTGTGTAATGCTGGAGGACCTTAGTAGGGGTGGGAAAAACCACCAGGGTTTGCGTCTTTCAGTACCTTGTACTGGGTTGGGATGTGAGCTGAATCCTACAACAGTGAAATGCATCAACAGCTACGATGGGAGTGGGATGGATCCATGGTTCAGGAAATTTGGCCAAATTTCAGAGCGTACAGAAGCCAGATTTTCCAGCAAGGGTGACTGAATATTTCCCTTTACCTAACCCTATAGCTTCCAGCTATGGAAAAGAAAGCCACACACTAATCCTTGAATTGTGACCAAGAAAGTCAGTAGGGTAAATTGTCCCCAATTGATGTTGGGAAAGATGTCAAGAAGAATGTACCTGATTATATCAGAGCAAGAATGGCAGTTGTGCAAACATCAGAGATAATATCCAATAAAAAACATGATCCAAGAGACAGAAAATATTTCAATTAAAAGAATTTAGTAATAATAGGAGTTTAATTTTCTTAAGTTCATAGATGAATAGTATGATATACTGGCAAAAGGATAGATACTTTGATTAATTGAATAAAATGGAAAGTTCAGGGAAAAATAAAACCTCACGCTGATGGTGACTTGATTTTTAACAATGGTGCCAAGATAGTTAAATGAGAAAATAATAATATTTTCAACAAATAGTTCTGGAACAGCTGAATATATACATGTAAAACAATTTGTACTACCTCACACCATAGTAAAAAATTAACTCAAAATAGATCAAAGACCTGATGCAAAATCTAAAGCTATAAAACTCTTGGACAACATAGGTGCAAACTTTTATGATTTTGGATTAGATTAAGCAATGGTTTCTTAGGACACTAGAAGCACAAGCAACAAAAGAAAAAATAGATTAAATATCAAAATTTAAAACGTTAGTGCTTCAAAGGACAACATGAAATAAACAAACTTACAGAATAGGTGAAATATTTTACAAATTATCTATTATACAAGGAATATATTTAGAATAGATCCAGGAGTCAATAGTAAAAGACAAATAACCTAAATAAAAAAATGGGCAAAATATCCGAATAGATAGTTCTCCAAAGAAAATTTTAAGAGGGTCAATAAGCATATGACAAGATGCTCAATGCTATTAGTCATTACAGAATGCAAATTGAAACCACAACAAGATACTACACAACAACTAGGATGGCATAATAAAAAAAGATGAGGTCAGGCACAGTGGCTCATGCCTGTATTTCTAGCACTTTGGGAAGCCGAGGTGGGAGGATTGCTTGAGGATTGCTTGAGGTCAGGAGTATGAAACCAGACTAGGCAACATAGTGAGACCTCAGTTCTACAAAAATAAAAAATAAATAAATAAATAAGATGGAAAACAACATGTATTGGTGAGGATGCAGGAAAATTGGGACCCTCATATACTGTCCCATGTAATGGGAATGCAAAAAAGTGCAGTGACTTTGGAAAAGAGCCCTTGGCAGTTTCTCAAAATTTAAACACAATTAAAATGCGCATCAATTGATGAATGGTTAAATAAAATATAGTATATCCATACAATGGAATAATATTGAAGTATGTGATACATCCTAAAACATAGATGAGCCTTAGAAACATTTTAAGTGAAAGAAGCCAGTCACAGAACATATATTGTATGATTCCATTCATATGAAATGTGCATACTGGGAAGTCTATAGAGACAGAAAGTAGATTCGTGGTTGTCAGGGGATGGGGTAGGTATGGAAGGGGATGCTTAAGAGATAGGGGACTTGGGCTCATGCCTACAATTCCAGCACTTTGGGAGGCCAAGGTGAGAAGATTGCTTGAGCCCGCGGGTTCGAGACTAGCCCGAGCAACTTGGTGAGACCTTATCTCTTCAATAAATCAAAAAATTAGCCAGGCGTGGTGGCATGTGCCTGTAGTTCCAGCTACTTGGAAGGCTGAGGCAGAAGGATCATCTGAGCCCAGCAGGTTGAGGCTGCAGTGGTTGTGAGCGTGCCACTGCACTCCAGCCTGGGCAACAGAGTGAGACTCCGACTCAAAAAAAAAAGAGAGATAGGGGACTTCTTTTGTTGTAACGATTATGGTAATAGCTTCATAACTTGAATATTAGCATATTTACATATATATGTTATTAGTACACTAAAAGTGTAATTGAATTGTATACTTTAAATAATTGAATTATATGATATTTAAATTATATTTCCATAAAGTTGTAGAAAACTTGTAGATGAGGTGGTAAAATCCCAGAATTAGAGAAAAACAGGGATTGAAAAACTAAAGAAACAGACTGAGAACCAAATAATGTCATTAATAATCTAATAAGTTAATTAGAACCACCAAGAAATAAAGTATACAAGGCTAGTTATCTAAAAGATGGCTGAGAAGAAAGGTTTAAGATAATAACACATACTATAGAAGAAATAGACAAAAACATTGAAGCAATTAGAAATAATATGATTGATATAGAGATCAAACAATGCTAATCTCTTAAGTAAGAAACCCATAAATAGTATGGGTAATATATACAAAGATATAAAAGCAGAAATGTTCCTAAAATGAAGAATTGTTTCTATAAATTCTAAGAATATTCTATGTTCCAAGAAAAGCTGATACATAATAATTACTTAAAAGATGTAACATAATTAGACTATTGCACTTCCAGGATAAAAGAGGTTCTATTAGACAATTGGCGGGGAGGGAAGGCAATAAAGGGGAAATATCTGATAAGCCTCAGCTTCTGTGCAGCATCTTAAAATGCAAGAAAACAAAATAGAGCAATGTCTGCAAACTTTGGAAGGAAAGAAAATGTGACATAAGAATATTACTCTCAGCCAAGTCGCTGGTAAAACACAACAGCAGCAGGCAGGCATTCTCAAACATACACGAGCTGAGGGAATTGAGCACCTATAAGTCCCTTCTTAAAAAAAAAGAAATCAGCCAACTAAGAAATAAATCAAAGTAAAGAACTCTTAAGTCTTCTGTGTTTGAGCATTGAGTCTATTTATAAATCTGAGCGTCAGATCTATTTAAATATAGATATAAGACTAAGAAATGGGAGAATTATTTTTGCCGAACAAAATATGAATGAATATGAACCCTGACAAAGTGAAACTTACAACATCAACAATGACAAAAGGAGCCAGAGAAGGGGAAGTGGGGAAAAATGTGGGAGTTAATCACTTCATAGGCTAGGAAGGAATCAATAAAATTGGTCTAAAATTGAATCACATGTGTATTTACAGGTGAAATGATGTCAGGATTTGCTTTTAAAATGCTCCAGACAAAGAAAGAAGGGATGGGAAGGAAGGGAGGAGAGGAGAGGGGAGAGGAGGGAAGAGGAGGGAGGAGGAAGGACAGGGAGAGACAGAGAGAGAGAGAGAGAGAGGGAGAGAGAAGGGAGGGAAGACAGAAGAGAGGAAAATTAATATGGTGGTGGTTGGTGATGGGGAAATGGGTGAGACAAGAATTGCAAAATGTTGATAATTATTGAAGCTGAATAATGGGTACATGGTAGTTTATTGTACTGTTCTCCTTACTTTCATGTATTTTTCAATTTTTTCACAATAACAAGTTAAAATACAACAAAATTAGATTAAATGATTTTTTTTTTTTTTTTGAGTTGGAGTCTCACTCTGTCGCCCAGACTGGAGTGCAGTGGCGGCTCCCAGCCACCGCAGCCTCAACCTGCTGGGCTCAGGCAATCCTTCCGCCTCAGCCTTCCAAGTAGCTGGAACTACAGGTGCGCGCTATCACGCCCGGCTAATTTTTTGATTTATTGTAGAGATGAGGTCTCGCCAAGTTTCCCAGGCGGGTCTCGAACCCGTGGGCTCAGGCAATCCACTCACCTCAGCCTCTCCAAGGAGGGATTACAGGCTGAGCCACCGAGCCCGGCTAAATGATTTTTTTAAGGGAGTACCATGGCTGGAATCACCATCATCAAGGCAATGAAGCGCAAGATCCAGGTTCTGCAGCAGCAGGCCAGTGATCCAGAGGAAAGAGCTGAGCGCTTGTTGTGGCAAGTGGAGGGAGAAAGGCTGAAGCTGAGGTGGCCTCCTTGAACTGGAGGCTCTAGCTGGTTGAAGAGGAGCTGGACCGTGCTCAGGAGTGCCTGGCCACTGCCCTGCAAAAGCTGGAAGAATCAGAAAAAGCTGCTGATGAGAGTAAGAGAGGTATGAAGGTTATTGAAAACTGAGCCTTAAAAGATGAAGAAAAGATGGAACTCCAGGAAATTGAACTCAAGGAAGTTAAGCACATTGCAGAAGAGGCAGAAAGGAAATATGAAAAAGTGGCTAGTAAGTTGGTGATTATCAAAGGAGACTTGGAACCCACAAAGGAGCAAGCCGAGCTGGCAGAATTCTGCTGCCAAGAGATGCATGAGCAGATCAGACTGATGGACCAACTCTCAAAAAGAAGACAAATATGAGGAAGAGATCAAGATTCTTCCTGATAAACTCAAGGAGGCAGAGACCCATGCTGAGTTTGCTGAGAGATCAGTAGCCAAGCTGGAAAAGACAACTGATGATTTGGAAGATAAACTGAAATGTGCCAAAGAGGAGCACCTCTGTACACAAAGGATGCTGAACCAGACTCTGCTTGACCTGAAAAAGATGTAGAGCACCCCAGGCCTACACTGCCGCTGGTCCTCCCTCTGACCCCCACTCCCCCTGAGGCCAACCTTTAACACCACCTAAAGCTGACCTTTAACCTGAGGGCTGATCTTTAACTGGAAAGCTGCTTTCTCCTTTCGCCTTCCTCTCCACCCCCCTGTTTGTTTTTCACCAAATCCTCTCTTACTCTTCCCAGGGATTCCAGCTGGGCTAGAGGCTGAGCACCTTTGGGAACAACATTTAAGGGAATGTGAGCACAATGTCTTTAAAATGTCTGTAAAAGCATGTTGTAATGTACACGTTTTGTAATTATCTATTTTGTTGTTTTGTAGCAACTGGTAAAAACATTCCAAATAATTCCACAGCTCTGAAACAACAATCTAATCCCTTTTTCTGTTTTGGAAAGTGACTTTTTTGCTTAATACATGTTACTCTCTCCATGGAGAAGGGAAAAAAGTGTGGGTCTGCCTTACTGAGAAACAGAGCCCAGGGAAAAATTCCACTATGGGAAACCTCATTGCTCTGTACAAAGTACCAACCAAACCAGAAGGTGATTCCAGGAGGAGTTAACCAAAATAACAACAAAAACGTGCTGTTCAGGTTTTCAGCTTTAAGGTATCTTTGGACAACTTTATTTTTTTTTTTCATTAGAAGTGACCAAATTAAGATGATGAGACCTCTGAGACCAAATTTTTGACCTATGTCAACCCCCTTTCTGATCGCTCACAGAATAGGTCATTTGCCCCTTATGTTGAGGTGACCGCTTAATTGCTCTCCTGCATCTTTGAAAGAAAATTATGATTTTGCCACTGATTTAGCCATATGAAACTCACCTCATTACCCTTTTTGGGGTCTGAAGCTGCTGTCTCTAAAAGTACCATCTCATTTTGCTTTGTATCAGCCAGTGCTGGAGAAATCTTGAATAGCTTATGTACAAAACTTTTAAAGTTTTATATTATTTTAAAACTTTGCTTCTATGGGTTTGGGGCACCCTGGCCTCCCCATCTGCCTGTGAGAGCCTAAAGTTTGTGGGCTGGCAGTGTGCTGATCTTTGAAGTTTCTTTCCCTGCCCAGTCACCATTTTTTTGTAAGGTTCCTATGAGTCTTTTAGGTATACATCCTGCAGCTTATTGACTTAAAATGTACTCTCCTTTGGTATGGTCTCTTTGGGGCTGATTGGGAGAAAGAGAAACCAATATGTACCTGTTTTGATACTGCATATTGACAAGTGTCTTTTTGGAAAACTGGTCCCTCCAAAAAAGATTTTTTAAAAGCATAATGTCTTTAACCCCTTAATGACTTGAAATTATTTTTTTCATTAAGAAGCGCCTCTTAGGAACCAGTATTTCTTGTAGTGAATAAAGAAATATCTGAAGGTCTGCAGGTCCTTTAGTTTTACTTCAGTCTCCTTTTCTTTTGCTAGATTTAAATAAAATTAAATTTGACATCTTTATTTTAAAATAGTATATGTCAGATGATCCCATTCTTATAAAATCCTTTCTCATCTATCTGTCCTGTAGCTTAGAAAGAGGGCTAGAAGGATTACCATCAAAAGTTATTTCTGGGCCTGGTGCGGTGGGTCACACCTGTAATCCCAGCACTTAGGAAGCTGAGGTGAGAGGATTGCCTGAACCCAGGAGTTTGAGACCAGCCTGGGAATTTGGCAAGGCCTTGTCTCTACAATAAATCAAGAAATTAACCAGGCATGGTGGTGCACACCTATGGTTCCAGCTACTTGGAAGGCTGAGGCGGAGGGATTGGCTGAGCCCAGCAGGTCAAGGCTTCAGTGGCCATGAGCGTGCCACTGCACTCCAGACCGGGAGACAGAATGAGACTCCTATCAAAAAAATAAAAAGTTATTTTTGGATATGGGATTTGGAGTAATTTATTGCCTTCTTTTTTTGTTCTCTTTTAATACTTGCTTTTTCCATTATTAAAAATAATAATTTGTAAAATTAGCACCTATCATCCTTATACAAATAATAAAGTCACTAATCTTTAAAAAGTGTTGTTTCAGTTTAAACAGTTGCCAGCAATGTGTACGGTTCACCACAACTATGCCAGTACTAATTTTCAGATGCCTATAGCTGAGGTAATTAACTATCTCAAAATATGAAATATAAACCCTTGTGATAATGGCCTGTTTTGTTTTTTGGGTCCAGGAAGCATCTATGATTTTTGTTTCATCAAACAAGGTAGTGGACGTTGGGAAGCATGGACAGAGTGTATCACCAAAGTGGAGGAAAATATCCCAGCTGGTGTGAAGGTAAAAAGAGAAGCATTGACCACAGAACTTTGGTTTCCAGAGTTACCCAGATATTCTTCAGGCAAAGGAATTAACAGCTGTTTGTGAGCATTTTTAAGAGCTTCCTTTAGAAAAAGACTCAAACATGAGCTTTATAGAAACTTCAAACCCATGAACTTTAGAATCAGAGAGCTCCAGCTTCCTTTCTCAGCCTTCACACTCTCTGCCTCAGTTTACTCAATCAAAAAATGAGGGGAAAAAATTTAAAGGTCATTTGCAAATATTGGAGGTGGTATACATGAACACATGGCATATACTAGGGGCTAGGTTAATGTTTGATGCTATTCTTATTATTATCATTATCAGTAATACCAGTTGGTCATCAGTCCAACTTTGTTATCTCAGCAAAAAAAAAATATTTCAAATTCTCAGAGAATTCTCAGAAAAGCAGGTTCTGATTACTGTTTTCTGATTAGCAAATGATTCATTCACCTCCAACTCCTGTTCATTTCAATCCTTGTGGATTGAAATGTGGATCCTCATTTTTTTTTCAGATGAGCACTTTTATGTTCTGTTAGTAGAATCTAATAATTTATCTTTCTGGAGTGCGTTGTTCAGGCCCTGGGTGGAATGGTAGATGGTGGAGAAAGTGGAGATATTGATAACCAAGTCAGACCAGGGCCATGGCTGCACATGGAAGGATATGTCAAACAATATCCTAAATCATGGAAAGGGTTTATGTCTTAGCACCTTTTTCTGTATCTTAACAATTCCCTAATGCCAACTCTAGATACAAGAACACTCGCGGCTCAATTTACTTTTGGAAACAAGGTGTAGATTACTGTCCCAGTGCATAGACAAAATTTAATATTTTCTGCTTGAACTTTTTACTTTTATTAAAGTTACATGCCAAGTTTTAAAAAAAAGGATGTGTCAAACAAGGTGAATGAGTGCTGACTTCAGGACCCACCTTGGGGGCTGAGTATTACAAAGTAGCCCCCAGCACTGAGGTCCTGACCTTTAATTCTTCTTAAACAGCTTAGTCACTTGAACTCCAGGGATTTGAAATCTTGCTGAATTAATGCAGATAAGAGTCCAGTGCAGAAAATATTTTCAGTTCTGCTGGGAATTTTTCCCTTGTCAAACAATTGTTCCTGAAAAGAAAAATCTTTGAAACCGAACTTGCTTTAAATTCCCAGTCATGGTAGCAAAAGAAATATCTTAAACTTGATTCTGCACTCATATAGGCAAAACATCCATAGCTAAACACCGATCACTTCTCTTCTTCTTTACTTCAGTTCACTTTGTCCCATCGATTTCTTTTTCATTGATCAAATTACTTACAGAAATAAGCTGAGCCTTGTCTATCAGTATACACAGGGCTGCCATGTTGCACAGACCCAGGTGACATCATTTGCATTATGGTTTAGTTTTGCTATAGGGTACACCATTGGCATGAACCACAGTGTGAATGGCATTTCCTGGAGCTGTACAGCACAGTGGTCCCAAGTTCACTCATTAGTTCCTTTCAGCCTAGACATACTAGGAGATCTCAGCATATGCTATAATCTTCAATCTTCCTGCTTCTTCCTCTGACCCCATGGAGAAAAAAAAAATGTGGCCAGATGGCTGATGATGATGAGTTCAGGCTCGGAGAAACCAAATTAAGGTAAGGTGTTATATTCTAAGTAATAGGCATTCCAGGAGATGAATCCCATGTCCACAGAGTCCAATTGGGACCTAAATATCAAGAAAAGTTCATGAAGTCCTCATGCTGGAAAAATGAAGGGACTCGGTGGTGATGGGTCTTAGAACCGAGGATCTGAATGTCGGAGAAAGCAGATCAGAAACAAGCACAGGGAATGGGGGTTCAGGATCACACCCAAACCCTCTGAACCAGGATGTATGGATGGCATGTAAGGGGTGGACCTTGCCTGGGAGAAGGCAGACAGGTTGGTTCAGCGCAGTGGTCTCAGTGGACAGCAACAGAAGACTGTAGACTCCAGAATCAGAAAAGCTGGAATTCAAATCCCTGCATTTTCACTTACCTGCTGTGTTGCTTGGGCAGGTGGCAGAAAGGCTCTGGATCTCAGTTTCCTCATCTATAACACAGGGATACTAATACCCACCTTTACATGCATGATCTCACTTAATCCTCAAACTAACTCTGTAAATAAGGTGCCATTATTTTTATTTATTTATTTGTTTTTTTGAGTTGGAGTCTCACTCTGTTGCCCAGACTAGAGTGCAGTGGCCGC
This sequence comes from Tarsius wallacei, assembly GCA_963574415.1. Taxonomy (NCBI): domain Eukaryota; kingdom Metazoa; phylum Chordata; class Mammalia; order Primates; family Tarsiidae; genus Tarsius; species Tarsius wallacei. The sequence goes on along the minus strand of CAUYQG010038283.1, from coordinate 3,515 downwards.
TCCCGGCCACCGCAGCCTCGATCTGCTTGGCTCTGGCGATCCTTCTGCCTCAGCCTTCCAAGTAGCTGGAACTACAGGCGCACGCTACCACACTGGGCTAATTTTTTGATTTATTATAGAGATGAGGTCTCGCCAAGTTGCCCAGGCGAGTCTCGAACCCACGGGCTCAGGCAATTCACTCACCTCAGCCTCCCAAAGCTGATTACAGGCTGAGCCACCGAGGCCGGCTTAGGTGCCATTATTATCCTCATTTCACAGATGAAGAAATTGAGGTCCTGGAGAGGTTAAATACTCACCTACAGTCATAAACATAGTAAGGAATGGAGATAGAATTTAAACTCAGGTCCCTTAAGGGACAAGACCCAGCCTCCTGGGCCCAGAACCAAGATTTTCCCATGTCTTTGTGGTACAGGTCTCAGAACTCATCATCCCTACAATGGAGACAGCCCGGCAGTCCTTCTTCTTGAAAACCTACTTGGACCATGAGATCCCAATGCTGTTCGTGGGTCCCACAGGCACTGGCAAATCTGCCATCACCAACAACTTCCTTCTCCGGCTTCCCAAAAATACCTACCTGCCCAACTGCATCAATTTCTCTGCTAGAACCTCAGCCAATCAGACCCAGGACATCATCATGTCCAAGCTGGATCGCCGGCGGAAGGGCCTTTTTGGGCCTCCCATAGGGAAGAAAGTAGTGGTGTTTGTGGGTAAGGCACTGACCTGGGAAGAAACACAACCAGGTTGTGTTTCAATCTGCAGCAAACCAACACTTCCCTCCGTAGTGCCACCGTACAGTCCTTTTACTTTCTCTGGGAAACAAAATATTCCTGGTTAATAAAATAGTATTTCTTCCCCCACCTTCTTTTCTCCTCCCTATCTCCTTCCCTCTTTCCCTCCCTTTCTTCTTTCCTTTCTTATAGTGAGTAATTCCAGAAGGGGACTGTGGTGTTTGACCCCTGGCATCTCCAAAAGCAATACACACTTTGTGATAAGACCTTTATTTCATTTTGTGTCAGATACATATATTGTTGGTAAATAGAAGAACCTAATATTGCTAAATAAATATTTGTGAAATAAGCACAACGAATTTTCCTGGTACTTTACCTGGTTACAAAGTACTTCCTCATTTATTTCATTTTGATCTAATAACTCTGTGATATTATTAACCATCGTTATCATTTTACCAGTCAGTTAATTGAGGCTCCAGAGGATAAATTTCCTGTTCAGTATCAAACATTTAGAAAATTCAGGAGGTCAGGGCCCAAACCTAGGCTTCTTGGTGCCAAATACATTATATTTTACACCATCTTACTGCTGATGCATAGATTTCTCATTTAGTAATAGTAATGCCCCACACATCTAGGTTATCTCATGAGCTATTTTAAAAACTCATGTATTAAGAGTAAACATTGCATGTATTTATGTACTTGCCAACTAACATCAGCTCCTTAGAGGCAGGAATCCTATTCATCTTTTTTTCCTTTCCTTTCTCCTCTTCCCCATCTAGCCCTCTCTCCCTATTTTTAAGGTATGTTTAAAAACAGTGTTAGCTTTATAGCCAAACAAACAGATCTGGTTTCAAATCTTGCTTTTTAACCCTAGGTGTATTGTGACTTCACCTCCCTGACCCTCAGTTCCTCACCTTAACATAGAGTTAATACTGTTTTCCTTATAGAAACATTCTTGGGTAAGATGAGAAATTGTAAGTAAAGCCTCTGAAATGTTCCCCTACATGCAGTAGGCATTTATACAATGTTTGTCAAGAAAAACTAAAAGAGCTTTCATTTTATTGAGTTCCTCCTATGTGCCAGGACTGAGTAATATGCTACTGGGGAATTTGCAATCCCAGCCCTCAAGGATATCATAATTTAATCTTGTCATTTTGGTTTTGCTCATTAAAATCCCCAGCTTAAAATCTTGCTTCCATTGAATTCAACTATTGTCTGCTGGTTAAATTAAATACCCTATTGACTGGGAGATGGATTGTCTTCCTCACCATCATATCCCCAGCAATTAACAAAATGTCTAGCACACAGACAATCAATGTATTTTGGTTGCAGGAAATGGGGAAAAATTACATGCTTGTTTGTTGATACCAATTCAATCATTTTTATAGTCACAATGGGCAGAAATCTCAGTGAGGCAGAAGATTCCAGAATCCAGGAAAACCCCTTTCCATCTAGTTTCAGCGTGTCCACTGACTAAGTCCTGCCCGGAGAGGGGAATGGGACGACTGATCACAGACTCTCCCACAAGATACTTGTCATCTGTTACTTCCTGTGACAGCAGAGGCTGCCTTGGACTTACAGTGACTTTTTTCCTCAGATGACCTCAACATGCCAGCCAAAGAAGTGTATGGAGCTCAGCCCCCCATCGAGCTCCTGAGGCAATGGATTGACCATGGTTACTGGTTTGACAAGAAAGACACAAATAGGCTGGACATCGTGGATGTGCTGCTTGTGACGGCCATGGGGCCCCCCGGGGGAGGAAGGAATGATATTACTGGTATGTGAAGAAAACAATTCATTCTTTTTTCCTCCCACTCTCGTCAGAGCTGGGCTACCTTCATGAAAGGAAGGTTGGGTGCAGGGCTCTCTGCCCTGATGGAGTGTGAAGAAAATTGTGTTTAGGCTCCAGACTTCATGTTGGAAGCCGGCTGAAATAGGATGGGAAGATGACAAGAGGATGTGAGAGGTCTTTGGCTAGGCCCTAGAGAAACAGAGAAAAGAAGAGAGTTTCAGAGTGGGCAACATGTGTTCCAGAAGGGAGGCTAGATCAGAGGTCCTCAACTAGGGGTGCATGACAGAGTCACCTATTGTATTTGTTACAATGCTTCAGGTTGCCAGAGACAGAACACTTAACCTAAAATGGCCTAAGAAAAATGCATAATAACAATAAGCAAATAAATAAAGAGGATTTTTCCCATATAGCAGTTTAGGAGTATGCTTCAGGTGTAACTTGATTTGTCCAGTTCTACAGGTATCTGTACTTTTCTTCTGTTATATGTTCTTGGTCAAGAATCTTCATAACATTTTCTGACTTGGATTCTGTGACTTTGGACAAGTCTCTCCTCTCTGGCACTTAGCTTTCTTGTCTGTAAAGTAAGGAAAATGGACAGTGTATGATCTCACTTGGGTACCCAAACCATCATCTTCTACTTCAAGTAGAAAGTCGAAGTGTACCTTTGCCTTGAGTTGGAATACAACAAGATCTTGGGTGCCTAGCATCTATTAATTCAACACCTCTTTTACCAGCAAGAAAGAAAGGAGCTTGGTTTAAGACCCAACCATTGAAAAGGGAATATGTAGCCGGGCTCGGTGGCTCAGCCTATAATCCCGTGCCTTGGGAGGCTGAGGTGAGTGGATTGCCTGAGCCCGCGGGTTCGAGACCCACCTGGGCAACTTGGTGAGACCTCATCTCTACAATAAATCAAACCTTAGCTGGGTGTGGTAGCGCGCGCCTGTAGTTCCAGCTACTTGGAAGGTGGAGGCGGAAGGTTCACCGGAGCCCAGCAG
>CAUYQG010038277.1:0-24552 GCA_963574415.1 Tarsius wallacei | reverse complement strand
ATTGAACATAAATATGTAAGCGATATAAAGAATTTAATTTAGAATAATAGAGAATATGTTCATGAAAATAATTGACATAAAAAAAATATAAAATATAATGTATTATGAAAATTTTTGCTTATTACCATTGTAATTTGATCAGGTTTTGTTTTATTTTGTTTTGTCTTGTTTTATTTTTATGAGTTGGACTTGCCCAGACTGGAGTGCAGTGGCACAAACCATGGCTCATTGCAGCCTCAACATCTTGGATTTAGGCAATACTTCTGCCTCAGCCTCCTGAGTAGCTTCAACTACAGGCATGTGCCAACGTGCTCACTTATTTTTTTTTTTCTAGAGCTGAGATCTTGCTATGTTGCCTAGGGTGGTCTTGAGCTCCTGGTTTCAAGCAATCCTTTGGTTTTGGCCTCCCAAAGTTGATGGGATTACAGGTGTGAGCCACTGTGCCTGGTCAGGTTATTTTAAAATATATAGTTAAGTTATCAAGCATTTGAAAACTTTATGGTTATGTTACTTATATTGTCTTTATTTAATTTCACTGTGTTTGAGTACATTCTCTAAGCCATTCCTGACCTTTTTTACTAGTTAAGACTTGCTTTATAGTTATGAGAGGGGGCCCCCTCCCAAAAAAGCAGAATTATGTTTTGGAGGATGGGGCCCTTGCAGTACAGTCTTCCCCGATAGGTAAATGTTCTAGGAACTCACTGGAATCAATGTACCAACTAACATTGTTGTGAGAGGCTGCGTTCAGCTTTAGTGACTTTTTTTTCTTTTTTGAGATTCTTTCAACACTTTTAAGAGGTGTAACAAAACATGGCACAGGCACTAAATGGAGCAAAATTGATGAGTTCAAAATTGTTTTGAGCAGTGGAGAAAGCATCTGGATAGGTATATTGCATCAGACAGAGAATATTTTGAAGGTGGCTGATGTTTAAACATGTAAGAATAAACACAATTTTTCATAATAAATTCCAGTTTTGGGGGAGATTTCCCCTTCGTAAGTATAAAGCCTATTTTGGTAAATGTTTTATATAGTTCTAAAAACGGTATTTAATTTCTAACCATTTGATGATGCATTTTGTTTATATCAACTAGCACAATTTGGTTGCATTACTTTTCAAGTATTTAATATCTTTATTAATGTTATATTTACTTTTTCTATCAGTTATATTATCAAGCAATGTGTGTTAAAATCTCCAAGTATGACTGTAGATTTATCTATTATTTAAATCTTTAAGCTTTTGCTTCATATATTTTGAAGATTTTTTTAACTGGCATATTTATATTTCAGTTTGTGAAACTGCCCTAAATTTTTTGATCTAGCAGTAAATTTTAACTTTTATTGCTATGCAAAACAACAAAAGATAATCTGCTTTCCAGTTAACTTTATAGTACAAACTGTACACAGGCAATGTGTTTTATATGGAAAAATTAACAACTGAATAACAGGTATTAAATACAGAAAAAAGTTAAAAGTTTATTATAGTTTATTTTCTTTAACCATCTAAGAAATGTATAGCCATCAACAGTACCAGTGTCATTTCAAGGACACTTGGGAATTTGGGAATATTGGTGGAGCTATTAGTGTAGTTTTATTTTATAAATATTGAAAAATATCTTTTGTAATTATTGAGATTATAGTGATTCCCCAGTGACAATGACGTTGAGAATCACTTCGTGTGTGCAATCTATATTTCTTAAATAGTGAAGCGTCTAGTCAAATATTTTCACTATTTTTTAATTGGACTGTTGGTTTTTTATTGTTGAGTTTTAAATTTTATTTGTATGTTAGATAAAAGTCTTTGATTAGATATGTTTGCAAATAGTTTCTCACTGTCCATAACATTTTTTTTTCTTTTTTTAACAATATCTTTTTCAGAACAAAGGTTCTTTTTTTAAAAAAAAGGTACAAATTATCTTTTTTTTTCATGGATCATGTTTTGGTGTTACATCTAAAAATTAATCACCAAACTCAAAAACACAAATTTTATTATGTTTTCTTCTCAAAATTTTATATTTTGTGTTTTACATGTATGCTTATAATCAATTTTGAGTTAATTTTGTGAAAGGTACTTTTATATCTATTTTTATAAGACTTATAACTAAACATGTACAAACTGCCTCATTCTGCAGATGTTACAACTAGAGAAAAATATCCCAAAAGCAATTTTCCTTACATTAGAAGGCACCACAACTCCATAAAGCCTGTGTCTCAGGAGAAAACAGACAAAAATCAATGTCATAGTGCCATCTAGTATTTTTTGCTAAGTAGATCGTATCAGCCATATACAAAAAATGGGTGAAACTGCTTATTGTTTGCTATTATTTATTTTTAAAAATACAAGTTAGTTTAATATATTTGCTTCATAGGACCTCCAATTTGAAGGCTGTGTTAGTATAGGAATTTCAAAATCTAATTTTAAAATAAGATATAGTTTAATATGTTTGAGCTAAATGGCAAACATCTGCTTCAGGAAATGCTAAGGAAATATAAACAAACAGTAAAACTGAGAGACAAGAGATCTAATCACTAATCTTTTCTAATTACATGAATCACTCAATATTTTTTATTCTCAGTCTTACTAATTATTACATGAAAAACAGCATAACCCTTATTTTAGGTTATTGACAGTTATTTCTAAATAAACTGCAGTAGTCAGTATTACTTTATTGGAATGTATTATAACTCTAGTTTAGCAAACTTATGTATGTCAATTATTTGGGAATCCTGAAATTGTAGCCATCACCAGACATGGCTATACTGTGGAGACTGAAACAAAGACACAAAATTATTGTCTCTTTTTATAATTTTTTTCAGTATTTTGTATCCTTTGAGCTAAATTAATCTTAGGGATCCCCATCACTGTACTTACATATGCCTTATAGCTCGTCATTTCAGGGGGAGAAAAAAAGCTATGTTTTCAGCCTTGTCTTACTGTGGTCTCATCTCCAGTCTTGTTTGGCCACTGTCTCAGGGAACTTGGAGAAATCATATCAATCCATTCACTTGATAACAAGCCTACAAACCTCTGACTACAGAACCTGAAGCAACCCTGTGACTTGGCTCCATTCCTGTTCTACCAGTCAGAAATCTGTTCTGTTCTTCCAGAGACCCAGTTAAAAACATGCCTATCTAAGTCCCTGGAGGCAGGCCTGCCTATCTCAGACCTGAATGTGGATTTAGAAGCAACCTAATGGCTCAACTCCATCCCTACTCTACCGCAGTTTAGGAGTTGTCTTGCCACCTTGAAACTCGGGTGGAGAAACACCTGTTTGTGCTTTTGGTATGAGGCCCACTGACTTTGGTCTTGACTGCAAATATTGAAGCAACCTTGGGGCTTCATGTTTGCTCTACCATGGTCCTTGAGGAAGGCCTGACTGTACAGGAACCTGTCAAAAGGCATGCCCATCATCACCTCTTGGAAAAAGGTCTGTTAACTTTAGACCAGACTGTGGACCTTGAAATACCTCTATGACATGACTTTATCCTCACTCCACTACAAGCCCAGAGGCAATCATGGCTGTCCAAGAATCTACTGCAAGTCCCCATGATAATCTGCCTAGGACCCAGCAGGAGCTTACCCAGGGAAAAGACCAGTCCATGGCACTGATAACATTCCCACTGTCTATGGACCAAACTACAGACCTGGAAGCAGCTGCATGACCCAACACAAATCATGGTCCCAGAGACAGTGCCATTTACCCAGCAGGAACTATGTCCACCTATACTCTTCATAATAGACCTAACAAGCATGGACCAAATTGCAGATCCAGAAGCAGCATGTCCAGCTCCATTCCAGCTCAACTACAACTCCATAGTCAGCTCCATCAGTCTGGGGACCTGGCTGTAAAAGGTCTTCACCTGCAAAAATCATTCTGTAAGAACTGTAAGAAGTGTTGATCCTTCAAATTAACAGACACCAATGCAAGCTTACACAGATCATGAAGAATGAAAAAAATATGACTCCACCAAAGGAAACTCATAAAACTCCAGTAACTGACACAAAAATAATGGAAATTTATTACTGAAAAAAGAATTCAAAATAATCATGTCAGTGGAACTCAATGAGTTACAAAAAATACAGGTAGACAACTAAACAAAATAAAACAAAACCTGATCAAATTACAATGGTAATAAGCAAAAATTTTCATAATACATTATAGGAAAGCAAAATTTTATGCCAATAATTTTCATGAACATAGTCACAAAAATTCTAAATTAAATACAGTAAATCCCTTACATATGAACCTTCAAGTTACAAACTTTCAAAGATGCAAACCTGAGTTTGCATGTCCAATCACATAAGTTAGCTCATGTGTCTGTTGTTCATTGTCAGTGCATGCATCCTCTGCAAGTGGTTGTGCTTTTGTGTACTTTACTTTTATAGTACTTTTATAGTACTTTATCCTCCTCCAGTCAGTAACTCTTCTTGCCTGTTCATTCGACATGGTAATTTAAAAAATGTTTTCTTTATTTTATGTGTTTTTTATGCATTATTTGGATGAAAGGTATTCTAAACCTATTACAGTACAGTACTATGTAGCCAATTGTGTTACTTGGGTACCTGGGCTAACTTTGTTGGATTTGTGAACAAATTGGACTTACGAATGCACTCTCGGAACAGAACTCATTCATATTTAAGGGACTTATCGTATAAGTAAGTTGAAATAAAGTGATGCAAAAAAGGCAAAATTGCATAAATAAGTATGATTTACTTAGTAATGCAAGATGGTTTTAGCATTTAAAAGGCAATCAATATAATTCTCCACAAGTACAAAAATAGTATTATATTAATAGGATAAATAAAATTAACTGGCAAATTTCAACACATCCTCATGATTTTACAAAATCAATAGGTTAGGAGCAGAATAAATTTTCTTAATCTAATAAAATTAAAAAGTTAACATTTAGTTGGGCATACAATAGTTAACTATTTATCCATTAGTTTGGTAACAAAGATATTCACTATCACTTATTGTATTGGAGGACTTAGTCAAGTAATATATTAAGTTAAAAAAAAAATTACAAGGATTGAAAATGAAACACTAATTTTTCAATGATATAAAGATTACTTATATAAAAAGCTAAAGAAATTTACAGATATACTGTTAGAGCTAATATATGAAATTAGTAAAGTCACTAGATACATGTCAAACTATAAATATCAATTGCATTTTTATATGATAGGAAAAATAAAATTAAAATATGAAACAATATAGTATTTTCAATAAAGTAGAAAATAATTGTTTAAGGGGAAATTTAATGAAAGATACAAAATAATCCTATACCAAAAAATTTTTAAATTATTGAGAGAATTTAGAAAATATCTAAATAAGCTGATGAACATCTAAGTTTATATATTAGAAGATTCACGACTTTTTAAAATGTCCATTTTCTCCAAATTCATTTGTAGATTCAGTTGAATTCCAGCTAAAAACTATGCAAGTAATTTTGTTAAAAAATTATATGGTTATTAAAAGGGCCTAGAATAACCAAGATAATCATGAAGAAGATTAACATCCTTAGAGAATCATGTGGGAGGGAAAATCTAGAGCAACTGAAAACTTTGTACATTGCTAGCATAAGTATAAATTATTACAACCAATTTGAATAACTCTTTAGCAGAATCTACTAGAGCCAAACATACTAGAATTATATAGTTATGGATAGATATAACCACAGATCTCATAAAATAGAAAACAAGTGCATTTTAAATTCATTAATTAATGAAGAAACCATTAAGATGTTATAACTAGTTCAAAAAAGAATTTCAAAAAACACACACATACAGAGAGTAGAGAATTTGAAAAAGAATTGACACATAGATACAAAACAGGTCTATCCTCATGGCAACAATCAATTTCATTTCATTTTCATTTTCATGGATGAAAATCATTTTTTGCAATTTGCAGAGTTGGAAAATATTTTATTAATAATAAAATGTGGAGATAACTCAGATGCATTGCAAACAAGGTATTTGTTAATTTTTTTTCATGTAAAAGCCTTTCATAGTTTCTCTTGACAATGCATACAGCCTATTGTTAAAAAAAAATAGAACCTTGGGACTTCAAACCCACTATGCCAAAGAGAAAGTTAAGCTTGGAACCTTAGTCCCACATTACTGCTTTCCTTTAGTTCCCAAACAACTGTAATTTAACAACTCTGTATCAAAGCCTCATCCATAAGCCAGGTACCTACAATGATAGAAGGTCACATATCTCTCCAGATGGTTTCCCTCACAAATTTCTCATCCCCTAAATCTTTTAGGATATATACTCCCTATAAATTAGTGCTGAAACCATGTTATGCTGAATCTCACCTTGACAATGTCAATTGCCAGCGTGTACTAGACAAAAACAAGACCAGAAATCATCCCTCTGCCTATCATGAGAAAAATACATAATTCACTTTTTCTTTTACTTCCTCTTTTTACATGTGTACTTTATCTTATATAAAATGTAGATTTCCAGAGAAAAAGACAAATCTATAATGAACTTTTTCTTCTACTCCCTCTTTTCTGATGTAAAATGTAGATTTATTGAGGCTAATCAGAGTCTTCCAAGAATATAACCATTTGCCTCACTGCCTACCATCACTGTCTCTTTCTCATTTGCTTGGCCTTTCCCCTTTAAATACTGATGTTCCCAAAACCTCTTTGGAAAAAGGTGGTCCCTGATACTCCTGTTACTTGTGTATTCCCAGGCACATTCTTACACTTTGGCTAAAACAAACAAACAAAATACTGTATCAGTTGAGACAACTGCCTCAGTCACATTTTGATTAATACTATCACTGACCTAACAATTTCACTAGTGGGTGTATATCTAACATAAATAGGTTATTGTGCTCACTTAAAGATATGCACTAGAATGCACATAGCAGCTTCGTTCAGAATAATTAAAAACTGAAAACAACCCAAATGACCATCAACATTAAATGGCAAAGCATACTGTGGCATAATTGTGGAGTGAAACAACATACAAATTTGAAGAACAGACTGCTACATGCCAAAATAGGATGAATCTCTCAGATATAATACTAGACAAATGAAGACACATATAAAATGCATTAACTTGTATAATTAGTATTTGGGCCTTTATTTACTGTAAGTCTTAAATTATACATATGTAAAGAAAAAAGGCTTAGGAATTGACACTACTTAATATCTCAATCAATTATCTTGCCACACATTATTGGTTAAGAAATGTTAATCATACAGGTGATCTATTCTGCTTAATACATAGAAGAGGCACTAAAATTGCAGTAGGCACCTCCTTCTCTTAGATAAAAAGAGCACCTTAAATATTAGAATGAGTAAAGCATAGATCTGCAGAAGAAATAACCTTTAAGATCCAGTACAAAATGTAAGAATAGAAATAAATTTTTAGAAAATCAGATGAACATTTTATTTTAATATATTTTAGTTCACCTTACCACTGGGAAGAAATCAACACTACAGATTCCTCATTTGTTAAGATAAACAGAATCATAGAGTACACATTTTTTTCAGATTTCTATATAAAACAAACCAGATATAAAATGCAAACAGATATTTGTAAACATACCTTATAATTTGGGTTCATATTGATTATATTTTTACTTGTCTTTCTAAATGAAACTGTAAAAATTAATATATGTACAATGTTAATATAATTTGTGCAATATATCACATTTTTTTTAAATTTCAAAATCCATTATTTATTAGTTGTAACTTTATCCAAGTAATAAATCTTAGATGCTCAAATGTCATTTATATTATTTGGTGAATATATAAATTTCATTTCTTATACTGATACTGAGTATTAAAATTATTTTTCTCAAGCATTCTTAGATATACTTTTTATTAATCAAGAGAATATTTTTTCTGGCTTGCTGCTTGCTGTTAAATTGAAAGCTAAGGATAATATGAAAGTTTAGAGTTAATCAAATTAACACTTAAAATATTTTTTCTAGCATAATGTAATCTGGGCTTAATTTATATCTAGTGTTGCAAACACTACACAATAAAATTTAAAATAAGGGACTTTGTTTATATTCACGTGTAAATAATGTTACAATCAACAGCTAGTGTTAACTTGCTTCACTGCATATATTAACCTAAACTGTACACATTTAAAATACTGGTGCTTGATATTAATAATTTTCAAAATAGCTGGGTGCAGCGGCTCAAGCTTGTAATCCCAGCACTTTGGGAGACCGAGGCAAGAGGATTGCCTGAGCCCAGGTGTTCGAGAACAGCCTGGGCAACTTGGTGAGACCTCGTCTCTACAGTACATCAAAAATTACCTGGGCATGGTAGCACAGGCTTGTAGTTCTGGTTACTTATAAGGCTGTGGCAGAAGGATGGCCTGAGCCAGGTGGGTGGATGCCGGGGTGGCCGTGAGCGTGCCACTGCACTACAGCCCGAGCAACAGATGAGACTCTGACTCAAAAAAAAAAAAATTCAAAATAATATCCTTATAGACATCAGAATCTTAAAGATTTTTGGGGGAAGGGTAAAAAAAAGTCTCTTCTGATCAATCTTCTTTTAAAATACATACATGTATAACTGAGAAACAGACATAAGTATTTATAGATTTATTAGACCGGGAACTTAAAAAAATTATGTGACGAAAGAAACTAGCTTCACATAGACTTTATAATAAAATGTGGTGATAGGGTATTGCTTTGTTAAACTCTGGCATGTCCATGTGGCTCTGAGTTATGGCCGCCATGTTTCTTGGCTTTGGCCTCCTTCTCTACCTTGGGGAGGTGAAACTTCTCTCTCTCTAGTTTACTTTCTAAATAAACTCTGTTTGAAAACAAAACAACAACAACAAAATATATATATATATAAAATGTGAAGATAGTGCTCATACATGGCTTAATAATGAATAATCTATTTTAGACACTTCAACCAAAATGTTCAATAATATTTTGATAATTTTTAAACTAATATAAAGCTAAATAAAAACATTTAAGAAAAAATATTATCATTTTTAAATTGTTATTGTCATTATTAATATGTTGTTACTAATTGACTCCCAGTTGGAAGTGTGAAATTTAAGTTTTACTTACAAACTTGTTTTGAATGCTTGCATTTTAAAACAAAATGTTTTTATATAAATCTTATACTGCTTTCTGAAATACTGCCCCCATACATAATTTTATACATGTTTTTGTTATTGATTCATTAAACTTCATCAGTAAAATAGCACAGTCAGGCCATTGTATTTTCTACTTGATATGCAAGTTTCTTCACATATTGATGTTCTCTACTTGATAGTATATAGCACACAATGCAGTTGTAGTCTTAATTGCATACTCTGTGCTAGAGGTGGAATTGTAGCTGGAGCAGATTAACACAGCCTCTGGCACTGGCTGGCAACTAGTCAGATGTCAGATTTATTTTCTTTTCAGTTTTTATCATTAAAAAGGAAAAAATTCTGCTTACTGTTATGTGGAAGGACAACAGTACATATGCATTGTTTTCCTTTAGATCTATGGTAACTATACTGTTACCATATAATTTGAAAGGACCTTGTTGATTTTGATATTAATCAGAACTTCTCACTGGCACATCAAATTAATAAAATTATGATAAGCATACCTGGCAAATAAGAAGTGACACATACTCTGTATGTTCCAATAAGATACATGCATATCCCAGAGTGGAAGAGAAGTCATATAAGTATTCAGAAGTCTGATGCATCTGTGAAATATTGGAAGACCGAAAGGCCTCCAATAATCTGGAACATGCCATAACCTCCTTTTTCCAATAAAGGCCAATTGTTTCACCTTGCACTCTCAGGCAGTAAAAAGAGGCAAAGTATTTAGTGGATCTGTTTGGATATTGGAGGCAGCATATGTAACAATTAGATTTACTGCTAAAACACATTCATCAGGCTGTTTGGTAATCTTTTAATTTTATCTAGGGCCCAAAATAAGAGAAAGCTCAATGAAAAATCCAGCCTGTGGTGCAAGCTGGCTGACCACTTGAGCTATAAAATTCAGTAGAACCAATGGTACTAGAAGTATGCGTGCTGAGTAACAACACTGTGTGGTTTCTCTGGTAGCATCAATAGGAGAATTGCAGAACATAATATCTAAGATTCCAGAGCAAGAGTCTACCTTATATAACAGTGAACTACTTTCCAATAGAAAGCAATTCTATTAGAGAAAGACTGCCTGACCACAGGGCATTAAACAAAACAAGAACTCCTTATTTTGAGCTAAATATTGTCAAATCTATTGAGCTATAACATCTGGTGAGTGTATTAGCAACCTAATCTACTTTAGATCAGCAAACCATGGCATATTGAGAATTGAGCTTGGGCAAGCCCAGAAGACAAACGTAAGTTACATGAAAAGGTAAACTAGACCCCTTGTCATCTACCTGGGTGTGATCTCAGGTTCACTTTGCATCAAAAGTAACTCTCTTGGTAGGGTGCTGTGGCTCATGCTTGTAATCACAACAATTTGGAAGGTCAAGTGTGGAGGATTGTTTGAACCTAGGAATTTGAGACCAGCCTGACAAAGTAGCGAGAACTTGTCCCTGAAAAAAAAAATTGCCAGGCATGGTAGTGCATGCCTGTAGTCCAACCTTTAGAGGCTGAGGCAGAAGAATCACCTGAGCCCAGGAGGCCAAGGCTGTGATGAGCTGAGATAGTGCCACTGCACTCCAGCCTGCATGTCAGGGTGATACCTCAACTCAAAAAACCAAAAAAGTAACTATCTTAAGCATGTGTCTAAATTTTTCCTCTTCCTGGCTCATAATCTACATGTGAGTGCAGCCCAGAATGGCAGGATGTTAACTTTCTGTGAAAACCCTCAACAAATGGGGGATAGGAGACAGTAAATAAATCCCTCATTCTCTAATCATTCAAGGAAAAGTTCTGGGAGACATTGTATATTCTCTTTTGATGTCTAAGTGGAATCAACCCTCCACTGCATTTAGTGGTGACCTTGATAATATATAATATGTATATGTATTTTATCCCATTTGTTTGTTTTTACTCTTTTCTGTCATTTTCACATCCAGGTTCTTGTTGCAAACTGCACTTTTGGGGATACCCAAATTAAGACAGATTGCTGTGTGGTTTAGCATAGCTAGAAAAAAATTGATAGAAATATTAGTATGTGAGGAATAGGAATGGGGCAAGTGGGAGATCGTTTGCATATATGATTGTGACAGCTCCCCCTCAGGTATCCATACCTTTGTACAATCTCCCTTTCATACGAGAGCTTTGCCATATTCCTTGGTTTGCTCAGTGGGCAATTGGAAAATATGATGCCCTTAGAAGCTCGGAAAGACTAGTCCATCTATACATTGAAAAGCAGTTTATAATAATTAAATAAGACTTCTAGGTATGCAGTGATGGCTAAATATCAGAAAATCCATCAATTCATCTTAAAATTAAAAATTTATTTTTGGTGAAGGACACTATGGATAAAATTAAAAGGTAATGGAATAGGAAATGATATTTGCAAATTCTATAACTGAAAAGTGTTAATAAAGATCACAAATGAATAATTTCAGATATCACTAAAAATTAAAGTGAAACAAGAGAAAAATGAACAATGAATATGAGTATTATAGCAGAAGACACTTGAATGGCTACAAGTACTTGAAGGTAAGCTCAATTTCACCATCAGTTAGCTGAAGACAGCCTAGTTGTCTATCATCTGGGGAATAGATAAGTAAAATATAACAGCTTTATACATGGAATATGGCTCAGTTTATTTTGTGCTGCTATAACAGAATATCTGAGAATTGGTAATTTATTTTAAACAATTTAATAATCACAGTTCTGGAGACTGAAATATCCAAAATCAGGGCACTGGTAGGTTCGATGTCTGATTATGGCCCGGTCTTTGCTTCCAAGATGGCACCTTGAATGCTGCATCCTTGAGAGGGGAGGAACATTGTTCCTCACAGAAGAATAGAAGAAAGTAAAGATTCATAAGGGTAGAGAGCTCATGACCTAAGTACCTTCCATTATGCCCCACCTCCCAAACACTGTTTTGTTGAGGATTTAGTATCAACATGACTTTTGAGGGAGACAAAAGCATTCACTGTGGCAGAATGCCACAAAATGCCAGAAAATTTCATATATGTACAACAGCATGGATAGATCATAAAAAGTAATATTGAATTAAAAAATGAGTTTATGTTAGCTTTGTGGTGTTGAAGAAATTACCTAAACTTTGATTCTGTGTCTTCTGTAGTACGATAGAAATATCCAGGCTATTTGGTATGTCTACTTTGCCATGAGGATCTGGAGATAAGAGATTTGATAGTACTTAGTACAAAGATTGTAAAATTAAATAAGGTTATTGTTCACAGTTATAATTTTAAAAGTGAAAAATGAAATTTATAGTATAATTATTATTGTATAAACTAAAAATCTCTGTACACCCAAACAGCATCATAAGTATAAGGATAAACAATTATATAATTCAAACACATTTTTCTGCATATATATGGGAAATATTGGAAAATTTAAATGAAATCTTAGATGAAACAAATAAATAAAAAATAAAGGACCTACTCTGACCAATGATAACAATGTGCCATCAAGAAAACTGTTACTGCATAGCAAACTTGGCATCAAAAATTAATCTCACGATCCTTTGTGATATCTATTTAGTTTGGTGGTATGAAAAAGTTGGTCTTTAAAATAATTCTCAAAGTTTAACAAATTGTTTGGGATAATAGGTAAAGAATATGCTAAATTCTTTCCATGATACTAGTCAAAGTTCTTATGTAGACATGTATTCTCTCTCTCTCTCCTTTCATCTATATCTTTCTGCTATGCTGAATATTTTCCATTTACTTTTATTCTTCTATTTTATTTACAAAACTGAATTAAAATCCTTTTCTAGTGTCAAGACACATCAATGGGTCAATAGTCCAAGATAATAACTATGTCAGAAAAATGGACTTATAACTAACTGTAACTTGCTCCAGAAAATACGCTTGTAGTAACTACAGAAAATGCACACTTCATTGCTCATTTGAACAGTTTTTATTTCAGCCAATGTCATGGTAACAAATCTTTCTTGATTATCAACTTGGGAATTCTGAAACTTAAGAACATTCCTAGTCCTACTTTTGTTTTCTTTCAGCTATTAAATCACATAAATTATTTTAAAAATAATCTTAGTTCCTAATTATTTTATTTTGGTGCTATGTTGGTATTATTGTTTTTCAATATTGCATTTTTAAAAATTAAAAAAATTATTTTCCAATTTTTACAGAAAACTAATTATATTTGAATCAGAATCTCAAAAGGAAAAAAGTGATGCTAGTAGCTTATATAGAAAAAAATAAAAATACTGTGGGCAGCATTATTTGGAACATGATTCAAAAGAAAACTCAAGTATACTATAGTCTCCTTTTCTTCGACGAACACAACGTTTTTTAATATCCATATTGCAATAATGATAATCTATAATAATAGCTACTTATTACATAGTGCTCCCTACGTGGTAGGTACTGTTATAAATACTTTGCATATGCTAGCTAATTTATACTGAATAGCAGTCATTTTAGAGATGAGGAACTGTGGCACAGAAAGATTAAGAGATGTGTTTAAGTCTGCAAGTCATAGAGCTAGTATCATAGTGAAGGGAGTCATGCTACGGAGTCTATATTTACATACATGGAAAATAGAATTAGAAAAACTATTATCTTATCCATAATATATCAAAATAATTTTAATCAGAGCTTTGTTTTAAATGAGTTGAGATGTAGATACAATCTAAGTATCATAGAGACTCAAATGAAGAGTATCTAATGTTATACTTTGCAGGGTCTAATATCTGTTCATTCTAATAAAAATGCTAATCTTTTAAAATGTTGTTTGGTCATAATTTTGAATTAGTTATGATGGTAGAATATGCACAATATTCCCCCTGTGTTTAGAGATCTGCTACTATGCTATCCTAGTAATGTTCATAGTAATCACACTCTTTTGTTTAAAACTTGTTCTGATGACTCAGCTTAGGTGATTACAAGACCTACTACCTACATAAAGCTATTCAGGTAAGCCACAGCACATAGCCATTAAAAGGATGACCTCAAGTGTCATGCTGACTTTGTATAAACCTTAGTTTCACCAGGATTTTAGGAAAGTTATTTAATTTCTTCATGCCTCAATTTTATCATTTGGATAGTTGCAAGCATAATAGTATATACTTATAGTGTTTATTTGAGGATAAATAGCACAAACCTTGTAAAGTTCTCAGTTGATCTCACTACCACAAATATTCAATAAATGTTAGCTACTTTAATTATCATTAAGGTATTAGCTGTGGGAAATTGGGCAAACTGATGCCTCTGGATTTCAGTCTCCTTCTCTGCAAACTGGGGATAATATTAATACCTAACATGTAGAATAAAGAAAATGAAATGAACAAGTACATGTAAAACAGAGTTTGACACTTAAGAAGTCATCAATAAATATTAGTGATTATTGTTTATAACAATTAAAGTTGTGTAAAAGATAAAAATATGGAAATTACAAAGTAGTGAAATAAAATGGAATTAAGGTCAAGTACTTTTACTCTGTCTCTTTGGAGAGAGTGACATATTGTAAAGGGTAGTTAAGATGGTTTATAAAGCAGACTAGAAAAATGGCCTGAATCCACAAGAACTGGTTAATCGTACAATGTAAAAATCTTTGTTAGTTAAAAAAAATGCAGAATATGAGAGAACCAGTAGGAAATTGTCACTTGCAACATCTAAAGGCTAGTAAAAGAGATAGAGACACATAAATACATAAATCTTTATTCTGTTCTTTGACTTTCAAGAAGAGTATGTAGGAATATTATGTGAGTAGATCTCAATTATAGCTGTGTCAATGGAAATGTAGAGAGGTGAACAGACTCGACAAATTTAGGAGGGGTAAGATTTCCAGACCATTTGAAGGGGGGCAGTGCTGAGGTCGAATTTTATTACTGATAACTCCAAGACTTTCAGTTTATGTGGGTGATACAGACATTATTCTTTGAGATAGAGGAGTAAAATTAAGGTTGAACAGTTTTAAATTTAAGATACAGAGAACTTTTCTTGAGAACTAATTAATTAACTCAGAATTTCATTGTCTTAGTAAATAATTTCTATTAATGAGTAGAAAGTATTATTCAGTAGCCTAGCAATATTTATTTCTTCTAAACCTGCTTCTTCTTGGGTATTGATGTCTTCATTTGAGAAGTTTTATTACATACTTGAATAAAATGAATTCTTTTACAAAGCAGTTTCTCTACTTGGTATATAAACATAATAAATTTAAATAAATATTTTGATTTGGAATAAGGACCAACAATGGAGAAAGCTATTATTTACTACCTTCTAGGTATTATGTGGAACACTGCAAGAATACTAATGTCATCTCAATTCTCACAGCATATGAGGTAAGCACAATTGCTATTCTTATCTTATAGATAAGGAAACTGAGGCTTAGCAAAGTAAAAGATCTTCCCCGAAGTCGTATAATTAGTAAGTATCAGAGGCAACATTTCAACTCTTACCCCCACAATAAATTCTATTAGTCACTGTAAAATACAGACTAATGTTTGACCATGATTAAGAAAGAGTATGGATACTTTGGGGAATAAAAAAAGAGAAATTTGGTATCTCCAAAGAGAGATTGCACTCTCTCACCTCTGCTACATTAGGCAAAGGTCACAATTCTTTCAACAACTCTTTACCTATAAGGAAAATACATCTAAAGGATGTTCATATTGTCTGCTACTAAGTATCCACAATGCACTTTCCTCTATTTAACCCCTGAAGTGCATATGCTTTAGAACTCATTTCGTATGCCTGATAAAATAGTATTATTTTGAAGTTTCTTTTTATGAGTTGAGGTGTCACTTTGTCACTCAGGCAGGAGTGCTTTGGCATGATCATAGCTCGCCTCAACCTCAAATTCTTAAGCTCAAGTAATCCTTGTGCTTCAGACTCTCACGTAGCTAAGACAGGTGCACACCACTACACCCAACTAATGATAAAATTATTTGTAGAGACAAGGTAACACTATGTTGTATTGGCTGATCTCAAACTGCTGGGCTCAAGCAATCCTCTCTCCTCAACCTACCAAAGCTCTGGGATTGCAATCATGAACTACCATACTCAGTCTTAAGTTTCTTTATCGTCTAAAAGTATCAATGATAATTACTATGTTTTAGTAAAGATAGCTTCTTCTTCTTCTTCTTCTTCTTCTTCTTCTTCTTCTTCTTCTTCTTCTTCTTCTTCTTCTTCTTCCTCCTCCTCCTCTTCCTCTGCTTCTGCTTCATCTTCTTCCTATTTATTTATTTATTTATTTAATTTTTGAGACAGGTTCTCTCTGCGTTGCTGAGTCTGGAGTGCAGTGGCACAATCATAGCTCACTGCAGCCTTGAACTTCTGAATTAACTTGATCCTAATCTTACTGCCTCACCTCCTGAGTAACTAGGACTACAGGCATGCACCACCATGCCTGGCTGAATTTGTGCATTTTTTGTAGAGATGGGTCTCAATATGTTGCACAGGCTGATCTTGAGAACTCACGGTCTCAAGCAATCCTCCTGCCTTGGTCTCCCAATGTGTTGGGATTACAGGCATGAACCACTGTGCCCAACCAGTGTATTTTATACTTAAAAAACTTTACTGCTCATTGTTTGTATTTTCTTAAACCCATGGCATCAATGAATAGTCTAGTTTGAAATCAAACTCGTAAGACCTTATATTTCTACTAGAGTATAATTCAAAGCCATGCCAGCCTGTAATATTCCTTGAGCTTCACAACAAAGGGGATCAATCTCAATGACAAAGAAAAAATAGTTTAATAAATTAAATACAATTTATTTTTGTTAAATGAATCTTAGTAGAGTGAACAAAGGGTTGAGTTAAGGACCAGTCAGGACTGTATTGAAATCTTAGCTCTGTAATTTACTAAACTTTGATCCTCTGCTCTGTTATATTTATTATAGAGGTAATACTGCTCTCTATTAAATAAAATCATTAAAAAATAATGTATACAAATTTCATGTCAAATACTAAACACCAAGTAAATGGTAGTTCTTATGAAAGGGGTGAGGAAAAAATATTTCAAGATACGTATGCATTTCAAAGCAGTGTTGATAAGCATATTACATATATTTATTCATTTGGGCTTTCAAATTGATCTCAAGCATGAAGTTTGAGAGTGTTACATTAAATTAAATTAGTCTTGAACTCTAGGCCAATTCAAAATGCTCGTGATGTCTTTCTGATTCACATTATAGTTACTACCAAGACACAGACTGTAAAAGGATATTGACAGATAAATATTATATAATAACCAACTTTGAAAGTAGAATGCTTATTTAAATTAGTTTTCTAATTAAGCAGCAGGCGATAATCAATATGTCAAATTTTAATTCTTTAACTGACTTTTATCACAATCTATACACTTTAAAAAGAGTACGGCCAAAGTGTGCTAATGAGTTCTAATAATTAAAGTACTTAAAAGAATAGGTGACCTATAATGTAAAAGTCTTGCATTGGTTATTCACTGTTAGGGTTTGAAATTTTGTCTGCAATAGAATGTGGATTTTGGTGTATATTCTAGATTAATTAAACTTTTATATTTCCAGTTGGGTGAAAATAAAATATGCATAAAATTTTAAATTAGCAATGTGATACCTATAAAATAATTCTATAAGTGGTCTATAAGATATAAGATAAAAAGTCTGTACTGTAGAATATTTCTCAGCTGTGAAAAACATCCAGAGACATCTATTTACCCTGTAATTTAAATGATAATAGTATTCATGCTGGTCCAATATTCTGACAAGTTTGCTGAAAAATATCTATAATAAAATACCTTTTAAGAAGCTACCCCTTTATCTTATCTAAAATATCTTAATTTGATTTTCATTGGTAAACAGATGCTGCTACTAAAATAAACTAAGATTACTCTTGTTTAATCAGTGTTAAGACTTCTCTGAAGAGATTTTATAACTTACACTGGTAATTTATTGTAAGGTTGAAAGCAATCGTTATCACCTTGATTCATTCAGTGGGAAGACTGACATATCCTTTCAAATTTTCTTCTCTCAGCTCCTTTAATGTTTACTCAAATATTTTATTTTTCATTTGAATAGCAATATTAATATAGAATTTGTCTGGGACTTGATGTTAGTCAAGGCCAAGTTCCTATTTTTGTCTTTACAGGGTAATCTTTTTAATGGAAGCTGAAACAACTATTTTTCAAGGTAAAGCTCTCCAGGCAAACATATACATGCAACTCAAAAACAACATTTTTACATAGAGACACATCTGCTTGTTTAAGCCTTCTCAGCTTCTGAAAAATACTATTCAAATCTAAGAGACATGTACAACTAATGCATTATAAATTAATGTATATACTATTTGCCATATTGAAAGAATAATGGATTGGACCACTCAAATTGCCTAGACATTTGAACTCTATACCTTGGGAAGATTTAGCAAGACATGTTATCTTTTGTTCACAGTAAAATAGATTATGTTCTTTACATAATATGCATATTTATTCATGATGGTAAAGGCAGCAACGAAAACTAATAAATTTATCTTTCATTGTGGGATGACAATACATATTATAATAATAATACAAATGGAACAAATTATATATATAAAGTCATAAAGGTAACTACTAAAAGAATTAAAAAATATATCACTAATAAACTTAGGTAGTAGAGAGAAGCAGATTGATTGATGGGAGAATCTGAAAGTATGTCAATTTTGTCAAGTACTCTTTGAAAATCTTGCCATGCTATATTTGCCTTTTAAATGCATGCTATCAGCTGTACAATTATTTAATACATGATGAGTTTTGAAAATGACAGACACAATGTTTGATAATTGTGCCAATCTCTTTCAGCTCAATAAGTGCCAAATAAGTACTGGGGTTTTCCGAAGTAATGCTTATATATCTACATTTTGAAGCAGAATGTCAATTAATTGATTACTATCTGATATATATATATATATATATATATATACACACACACACATATATGTATATCAGTTTATATACAAAATATATGTACATCTACATATATAATGTATAGATATAATATATTCATATATGGATAGTATCTTAGTTTGGGTTGCTATAACAAAGTACTCTAGACTAGGTGCCCTATAAACAGTAGAAATTTATTTCTTCTAGTTCTGAAGGTTGGAAGTCTGAAATCAAAGTGCCAGCATGGTAGAGTTCTGGTGAGAGTCCTCTTCTACATTCTAGATTTCTTTTATTTCATTGCATCTTCACATGGTAGAAAGAGGGCTAGAGAGCTCTCTAAGATCTCTTTTATATGGGCACTAATTCCATTCATAAGGACTTCACGTTCATGACTTAATTACCTATCAAAAGCCTCATCTCCTAATACGATCACTTTGAAGATTAAAATTTCAATGCATGAATTTTGGAAAGGGGTGAACACATTCAATCCATATAACATAGTATTAACTTTTATAACTCAATGTGGACCTTAGGCTTAATCTATTTAATTTTATCAGTAAGCATTATAGGTCAAAAGAGCTTAAGTTTAACAAAAGTTTACAGAATCCAACAGAGTCCAAAGTTTAAAAGTCTGTCAAAAACAAACCCTGGCATTAGAACCTAAATATCAGTTATTTCAATCTACTGCATGTTCAAGAATTGACAGCTGCATTCCTTTTCCTTTATAGTTTTATTTAGTCTGACTGATTCCTATTAATTGTTTAAAAGGCTAGCGGTTTCATTGGTTTTTCTGCCATTTTGTTTCTTTTTAACTGCCTTGACCACCACTGCAGTATTCTTATTTGTAAGCATTCCTTAACCACAGTTATTCTAAAAATTCCTGTTCCATCAAAATGTACCAGTTCCAGAAAATTTTATTCAACAATTTTTTGCTAGCTAATCAATTTCATTGTGATTTCTTGTCTTTATTTTACCATTATTATTATTGTTATTATTATTATTATTTCATGAGTAAAGGTAATGGATATTTTATTTAACAATTTATGTTGGAGTTTTGCATTTGTAAAACTGCAATTTTTTGATACATATAATAGTAAAGAGATGTGGTGATTATGTCAATACAAATGCAAAGCAATAAGCAGTGTGACATATTGGAAGAGAAACTGACTAGTAAGAAGATATGGATTGTAGTTTAACTGTGACAGTCACAGTTAACCACCTTGAGCATTTCACATTTTATGTGCAAAATCAGGATAATGATCTCTGCCTTATATACTTTGAGAATTGTTGTGGCAATCACATTGGATTTTGTATGTGAAAGCATTTTGTTAACCACAAAGAAACTGTAAATATAACAGTTTAATTAAACAATACCTTTCAGATAACAGCATTACTCTTGATAAGATAGCATAAAGAACCAAAATATATTATCTCCAGAAGGAAATTTCAAAATTGATTATAAATATACACAAAACAAACTGAATGCAGTGAAAGTATATGTGTATAGGAATGCATGTGTCTTTAAAGTGAAAGTAGTACAACAGTCTTACATATGGCAGCATCGGTTGTGGCTCACCAAATAGCCCATAAAACTCTACTACATTTCTCAAACTTCTTTGCAGTTAAGTTAGTGCCATTTACCTATTTTTGGCCATAATATAAGTAATATCTAGGTTGAGTCCATTTAAGGCCCATGTACTTCATGCATTCCTCTATTTCCCTTCAATGACAACTTCAAAAATCATACAATGCAGATGGCACAGCTGCATGGTGACAGAATATCTGTGAAGTTTGGTCCATGAATGACTCTCTGGAGCAGATTCTCACTGACCTATGGATATGTAATGCAGATGAAGAATACACATTTATTGTATTAAACCACTAAGATTTCAAGGCTAATTTATTACTGTAGCATAGCCTATTATTTTATGTTCAACATGTATAACTTCTCTTGAAAGATTTAATTTAAAAAATTAATATGTGCCCACCACACCCCCAGTGGTTTGCTAATGCTACCGAAAAGGATAGCAAGAACACTGATACACTGCTGGTGAGAGTATAAATTGTCATGAAAATTTTGAAAAACATTTTGAAATTTTCTTGTAAAGTTGAATATATGTCAAAAGTCTAACCTACCAATTCTCCTCCTAGGTATATAGTCTTAGAGAAATGCATGCACACATTTACCAAAATGAATGTACAAGAATGTTTATAGAAGCATTGCTCACATTATCTAAACTTGAGGGGCAGTATGAATGTTCACAAATAATCCACTACATACAGTTATTTTGTTATATTTATACAGTGTAATGTTTTATGAACAGAGGAATGAATAAACTACAATGTCAAACAATAACATGAATAAATTTTACAAACAATATTCATGCAAAGAAGTGGAATATACAAACACAAAACCATATATTTTAAAGTGGAAATGGAAAACTGTGTGACTTCCTTGATCTATATTTCAAAAACAGGCAGAAACTATACTTTTGAGGGTTGCATCCAAATATTAAAATATATTTTAAAAAATAAGGTAATTGTTACCAGAAATGTCATTATTGTGGGAGAAAATGTGCTATGACTGGGAAGAGTGACACACCTGTTTCTGAGGTGTAGGCAATGTTCCATTTCTTGATCCCATAGATTTTCATTTTAAAACTCGTTATTATAATGTACATGTATGTTTTACATACCATACTCAAAATATATGTCAAAATTGTAAATGTCAATACACCTATGATATGCCACAATGCAAATTTTTAACATTGAAGGCTTATTTAATTATACCATACTTTATGAAAATGAAAATATCATTTTTCTAGAAAATGAGTTAGAAAATTTAACAATGTAATTTTTTTCTGATTTCTGCTATGAAAATCACAAAATAAAGCAGATAATAGTAAAATTTTCTATAAATTTATCTCAATTTTTCTTCTGCTTGCTTTGTACTTCTTGATTTGTACCCTTTAATTTTAGGGTAGAATATGGTATGAGAAAGGCAGCCCGCAAGCAACCTTTGATATATGCCTTGTGAATATCTCATGATTACTGTTTATTCTTATATTTCCTGTGAACCTTTAACATAAATAATGACTGCCTAAAATAAAATTATAAGCAAATAGGCTTTAAATGTTATTTAAGTAGAATCCTGGTTTCAATTTAAATATCTGAGTTTTCAGGCACACCATGAAAATAAAAATCTCAAGAAATTATCTAAAAGAGCTACTTACTACATGGCATTGAAAAGGCTGTTATTTATCAGTATACTATGAAGACATAGTCTTCATAAAAAAATAAATACTGCCACACAAAGAATTTGCATTTTTGCTTTATATTCAGTACTGTATATGAGGTACACTTGCTCCCAAATCACAGTCATTTATCCACTTAATCTGGGTAACAATAATATATTTTCTAAAAAAGACAGTCAAATGATTTCTAAAAGAACTAGAAATTGACCTTCCACATTACTCAGCAATCCCCCTACTGGCAATATACATAGAGGAACTCAAAGCATTTTACAAAAAAGATAGCTGCACACTCATGTTTATTGCGGCACTATTCACAGTAGCAAAAAAATGGAACGAACCCTGCCGCCCATTGGAGCTGGACTTGATAAAAAATGTGGTACATATATACAATGGAATATCACGCAGCCATAAAGAAGGACAAACATATGGACTTTGCAGCAGCTTGGATGGATTTAGTGTCAATAATACTCAGTGATCTATCACCAAAACAATGAACAGAGTACCACATGTTCACACTCATAAGCGGACCCTGAACATTTACCATAATACTATAAGAAAGGGATTGACAGTAGCAGGATACTGCCAGGGAGGGGGACGGGGGAACACACCATCAATAAGTGTATCTGATCTTAAACCAGGCAAAGTGAGGACCAAAGGAAGGCCTAAACTTTACCTGTATGATGCCCACTTGCATAGCTAATCCTGAATTGCAGCCTACATCTTTAAAATAAAATATATTTTAACAACACAGCCAAATGTAACAGCCTAAATTTACTTAGTGTGTGCCAATATGTGACATGATAGTAGAAGTGTGAAAGAAAGTGATTTCAAGGTTAAGGATCAAATGTAGAGCCCAAGTACAACTTAGTGTGACTTGCTAGTCCTAAGGGGCAGTGAATGCAGAAAGTGACTCATAATATGTCTCTACATTAAATGGATTGGACAACAATTTGTTTTCTTTCAGGAGTTTATATAGAAGATTTTCAAGAAGTATAAAAATTATCGGACAGGTAACATCTAGGCCCAAAGCCACACTTTGAATATTATGTTTGAAATTGCAACAACTGTTATGGGATGTCACCTCAGGACCAGATTACTCAGGCAAGATATTTGCAGTATTAGCTTCAAATGAAGGGTAAGCGTGCTGCTGTGACATTTTCCCCATGCCCAAAACTTTTAATAAATCATTCATTCTCAACATGACTTTCTATGTACCTATTGCGAATATTACGACTATCATCATCATCACTAACACCATCATTGTCGTCATGCAAATATTTGTTAGCTTCATACCAAGGGTAAGACACTGGTTAAAAAGGCTTTACATGTAAGTGTTAACTGATTTGATCCTTATGAAGTTTTATGGAGCAGATATAATTTGTATTTCCATTTTATAGATAAAGCAAACAGATCACATTGAGGTTAAATTACTTGCCCAAGGCAGGGTCACATGGCTAGTAATTAGACAAGTTAAGACTCAGATTCAAGCCATCTGGTTCAAGAGCTCACACTGAGTTACTACTCTTCCCTGCCTTCCACATAGTGTGGTATGAATTGAATTTTTGGTTCTGAGGCTAGTGATGTGGAGAGGGAGAGAGAGAAAAAGATGCTAAGTTCCTAATCTAGAAGGAATAACCATATGACAATGGTAAAAAAATAAATATAAGAGCTATATAGAAATAAACACATGAATTAGTATTCATTGTAAGCATGCCAGAGATTTTTTTTCCCCTAGGAACTATATTTGTGCTACGTCATTTTCTGGGGGAACAAAAATATGTGCCAAGGTTAAGCTCTTTAGAAAACAAACAAATAAATGGTATAGTAAAATAAAAAAAGTACTAAGATATATAATTTGAGAAAAATAATCTAAAAAATTCCACTTAGTTGATTAAAATTACTGTTCAGCTACACTTTTTATGGTTCTTTTTTAAAAAAAAATCTATTTACCCACAAATATCCCCGGATGACTTATTGTTGTTCCACTAATTTTTAGAGTAAAATTGCATTCATAATTCTAATCTTTAGGAACAATTTAACTTTGTAGACTTATTCAACTCATTACTCCATATTTTAAATGTCCTAAAAGTTCCTGGGCCAACAGTTCTTCATTATCTATTTGTGTTAAGCATGAGTCTGGGTACATAAAACCTTCCAATTCAATCTCTTTTTATTTCAAGAAATCTCCTAACTTTAAAAATTTTTACGAATGTTGAACCAGCCTTGCATCCCAGGGTTGAAGTCTACTTGGTTGTAGTGGGTGATTTTTGATATGTGCTATTGAATCCAGTTTCTAGGATCTTGTTGAGAATTTTAGCATCTATCCTCATCAAGGATATTGGCC
>CAUYQG010038273.1:0-59220 GCA_963574415.1 Tarsius wallacei | reverse complement strand
TACACAATGGAATACTACGCAGCCATAAAAAAGAATGAAATCATGAATTTCGCAGCAACCTGGATGGAACTAGAGTCTATAATACTGAGTGACCTCTCACAGAAACAAAAAACTGAGTATCACATGTTCTCACTCATATAGGAGACCTTGATCATCCAACGTATTACCACAAGAAAATGACTGACAATGGTGGGAAACAATGGGGGGTGGGTGGGAGGGATAGGGGAAGGGATTAATGGCAGTAAATACCTGTCTGGGGATGGGGGGACACTTCTTATCAACAAGGGTGCCTGAACAAGACATATTTGTGTACCTAACACTTAACTGTACCCCTCAATATCACAATAAAAAATATTGTATATATAAAAAAAAAAGAAAATATTCAGATAAATTTTAAAATGCTTTGAGGTAAACACATTGAAAATACATATCAAAAGGAGCAGAACCCAGCTAAAACAGTGCTAAGGAAAAATTTTAGCACTGCTTGCACGCATGAGTAAAAAGAAAAAGCTTCAAAAAAAGTCAAAATTTTTATCTGAAGACTCTAGTAAGATAAGAGTAAAGTAAACCCAAACCAGCAGAAGGATGAGCAGAAATCAAGAAAATCAAAACCAGAAAAATAATAAAGAAAATCAATGGATGAGCTAACAGTTCTTTGAGAACATCTATAAAATTAACAGACCTCTGACAAGATTAACAAAAACACACACACACACACACACATTTCCAATATCAGCAATGAAACATTGGATAGCACTACAGATCCTGCAGACATTATAAACTACTCTGTACAAATAAATTGATAATTTAGATAAAAAAGATCAACTCTTTGCAAAACACAAAGCACCACAACTTACTCATTAAAAAACAGATTATTATTAGATTTATCATTATTAAAGGAACTGAATTAATAATTTTAAAATTCCCCAAACCATATTCTTTTTTTAATCCAGATCATTTTGCTGAAGAATTTTAGCACAACTTTAAAGAAGAATTATCAGCAATTCTATACAACACTTTACAGAAAATAGAAGAGTTGGAATGATTCCCAGTTCATTTTATGTAGCTAGTATTACCTTGATACTAAAACAAAACAAAACAAAAATAGTACACAAATAAAGAAAAACTACAGGCAAATTGAGCAGTATATAAAAAAAATTATATACCATGACCAAATAGAATTTTTAAATTTGCTTTAAAATACAACTCTTAACAATGGGGATATGTTTTGAGAAATGTATCATTTGGCAATTTTATCATGTTGCAAACCTGGTTGGCATAGTCTAATACACACCTAGACTATGTAGTGTAGCCTATTGCTTCAAGGCTATAAACCAGTACAGCATGTTATTACATTGAATAGTGTAAGGAAGTAGTAACACAATAATAAATATTTATAGGATTGGAGTTTTTCAGCCACATTATAATTTTGTTCACATGCATCGTATAAAAGTCAAACTCTTGTTTTTGGTATTGTACTGTTATATAAGATATTGTCATTGGGGAAACTGGATACATGGGACGTCTTTATACAATCTGATCAACTCCCTCAAATCTATAATCAAGTGAAAATGTTTTTTAAAAATCATACAGTAGATTAGGGATGAAATATGAGCGCTATTTTAAAATATAACACTATATACAGCAATAGTTCAAAATCTTAATGCACTCAATAATTTTTAAAATATTTAGGTTCTGATTCTTATATGGTAATTGAAATAAAGACATTCTTCGTATTAGCAGTTCTTGTATGTGACAGCAAGAGTATAAGCATTATAGATATAGTGAATAAGATATTGAGCTTTTCATGTTCCCCTTCAAACTTCTGAAATAGTCTCATATTCATTATTTTTTTAAATACTTTTATTTAGTAAACACTTATATAATACTTTCTTTGTGCCTTGTATTGTTCTAAAAGATTCATAATATTTAATAATTTAATCTAATAACAAGTCTATAAAGTAGTTGCTATAGTGATTCTTCTTTTACTAATGAGAAAATTGAGATATGAAAAGATTTAGTAACTTTCTCCAAATTCTGAAAGCAAGGACATGACAGCTGAAATTTAAATGTAGACAGTTTGGATACAGAACATGTCTAATAATAATATGTTAATATTTAAAAGAAAATAGAAAAACCAATAACATTGCTGATTTTTATATAATACAATCAACAAAATTATGGATTTTTTTCTTTTAATTTCTTCCCTTTGTAAGCATTTCATTTCAGATAATGATTTATAAAGTCATAATGAGCCGGGCTCGGTGACTCCCCCTGTAATCCCGCACCTTTGGGAGGCTGAGGTGAGTGGATTGCCTGAGCCCGCGGGTTCGAGACACGCCTGGGCAAGCGAGACCTCATCTCTACAATAAATCAAAAAATCAGCCGGGCGTGGTAGCGCGCGCCTGTAGTTCCAGCTACTCGGAAGCCTGAGGCGGAAGGATCGCCGGAGCCCAGCAGGTCGAGGCTGCGGTAGCCAGGAGCGGCCACTGCACTCCAGTCTGGGCGACAGAGTGAGACTCCAACTAAAAAAAAAAAAAAAAAAGTCATAATGAATGGTAAATTATAATACATCATTATAGTCAAATAATTTCAAAGCCAAAATGATTTATTAATTGCAGAAGATATTATGTCCCACAAACACATAAACAACATACACTATAAAGAAAATTAACTGGAAATTTGCTAGAATTAAGTTTTTTTGTTTTCTGTTTATTTAGGGTAAGTTCATAAAAAATAAATATTTCAAAATTATTAACAAGTTTTCTATATATTATTAATACAATTTAAAATGAAAATGTAAGATTTTGACTTATTACACACATAAAATACACAGAAATATTATACATATATAATACACATACATTTTTACAACATTATTTATATAAATAAAATTTTACACTTTTGCTAAAAAAACAAGACCTAGATAAATAGAAAATGATCCTGAACAAGAGAACTTTAAAGCAAATATGGCAATTACATGAGTATGCAAATCAAAGGAATCAATTAAGAAGCATGGTGACATTAGAATTCAGAGTTTCTCCCTAAAAGAGTGACCTAACTAAGGTTAGAGAGTTAGGAGGCAGTTCATCAGGACTTTTTAAAACATGAAAATGTTTTAAGCAGCACACATCATGTTGAAACACGTGTTTGACACGATCACTCCGGCCCAATTGACTACTCCCTCATACTGAGGGAGTAGTCTTTGTCTAGTCTAGTCTCTTTAGCTTGTTTGTTCTTTATTAATTAATCTTTAAATATTGAATGATATTGTCCTTTGTAGCTTTATATTTTCAACTTATTCTCTCTTCAAAGAAGGCTTGTTTATCCACATAACTTTGTTACCCTTGATACACTGATAAATGATATAATAATAATAATAACAAAGCATGCCTCAATCTAACTGAGACCCGAAGGCCACAACTTATAATAATGTAATTATTGGTATGGATTCTTGATTAATGGTTGATTTTTGATCCTCTGCCTTCTCATTAGATTACAATGTCCTTGAAATCTGGCATATGCCGGTTTTCGTTCATCTATAAATACTTGGCATCCGTACAGTGCCCAAGAAATAATAGTAAACAAATTATATATATAGATATATAGATATGTGTGTGTGATATATGTATATATATATATATAAATGTATATCACAGAAGGAAGCATTTGAGTGTAAATGTTCAGATGAAAACTGGAATTCAGCATAGAGCTCTTGAGCACTAACATAGATATAGACAATTGCAATTGAATGTACAACAGTGTTTGAAATTTCCCTGCAAAATACTAGAAGTTGAAAAACTACCACTATTGGCCAAATCTAACCCACCACTTGGTTTTGTAAATAAAGTTTACCAGAACACAACCATAACCATTTATTTATGTTATGTATGACATCTTTCACACTACAACAGCAGAATTCTATAAGCACAACAGAGATACAATACCAACAAAGCCCCAAATAAGTACCATTTGGCTATTTACGGAAAAGTTACCTAGATCTTGAATTATATCAAAAGGCTTCAGAAAAAGCTCAAGGAAAGAAGAAAAAAAAACTAACCATTTTGTGAATGAAAAGGAAGACTAAAGACAAAGAATAAAAGGAAACCAATACAGTATGACTTGAAGGAAACCAGAGGAAAATATTAATTTAGTAAACAGAGAGTGGTGATCAGCCTCAGATGCTGTGTGAAGAGCTCTCAAGGTAAGGTATAAGCAGTATTCACTGAATTTAGTGACATCCTGATCACCACTACCATGAAGAGCACAGTTGTAATGGGGTGGTGAAGGAGGTAACCATCCATTGGTCATATTGCTTCACTTGGTAAACATTCATTAGTACCCCTAAAACTATTGCAATTTTTTTAAAAGGCAGGGCTGCCAAAACTGTCAATTATGGCTTTAGTAAAAAATGAGATTGTGCAGTACTGAAGATATGTGCTGGTTATGCAACTATTTGTATAGTCACAAACGTAAAAAGTAATTGTGAAGCTGTCTGATGGGTGCATGCTAGTTCATTACACCATTCTACTTTTACATACATAGGACATTTTATCATAATAAAAAATTTTAAAGTTAAAAAATGGGACTACAGTAAGATTTCATTAATTATAAATAGAGCCTATATAAAAATTTCTACAATGGAGCTTAAAATTTTCCAAAGTTCACTTAATTTGTGCATTTTACATGGACATAGCTGTAAAGGTGTTTGCTATAACACTGAATCTTGGGAAATTGTAGGGTTCAATTCACTACCTAAAAGAAGAAAATCGTTAAGAACTGTTTTACAGATTAGCACTTTCTATTTAAGTAGCAATACGGTATATTGGTTTAAGTATTGCATTCAAATCCTCACCTCCAATTTACTAGCTGTGTGTCTTCAAAAAGTTATTTAATCATTTTTGGGCTCAATTTCTTCATCTGAAAAATGTGAAAGAGGGGATCCAAAATAATGCCATTGACTTGCCCTAAAAAATAGTAAATTCTCTTTGACCTAGGATATAGTATGGTTTCTAACGTATACAATTTCTCAATAAAAGTTAGCTATTGTTACTATTATTATTGATCATTTAAATTAATATAAGGAAACAAGATGCGTTATACTTTCTGTGGCACTAAAATTAGAAAAATTAAAATCTGATTTAAATAGACTTTCTACCTAACATACATTACATATATGTTGTTGCTTCTCCATCTAATATGCAGCCCACAATTCATTTTTTCTCCACAATGTGTCATAGCTACTCAACCGACTAGTATTATTGAGAATAATTTAATCTACTCAATATGCTAGTATTATTGAGAGTATGTAAAAAGTTTAGTGCATTGTGTGTGCGAGAGCGAGAAAGAAGGAAAGATAAGGAGTGAGACAGAGAAAAAGACAGATCAGAGAGATAGAAGGAGAGCGAAAAGGAGAGAGGAGTTTGTGCATACAGATGTGTGTGTTTGTGTCTGGTTCATTGTCCTATTCTGAAGCATATTTTAAATTTTCTTGCTAGGTAAGGGCTATGTAAGATAAATATACGCAATATTAATAAACATAAAGCATTATATTTTTAGGATTGTTCATTATTTTTTTATTTATTTTTAAGGTCTGTTTGCATTAAAGATTAATAAGAGTAATTTGTATTAAAATTGCTGATTTCCTTTGACTCATAGCAAAACAAACAAAAAATGCTGATGAAGTAACAATTTTGCATACAATTCTGATTTTTATATTTTAAAAAGAAAGAAAAATCTGTACAATGCTGCTAACCTGATTAAATAATGTCAATTTCTTTCTATTTTCTAATTCATGCCTGTCCATACTTCTCCATGAAATATTTCCTGACATTTTTAAGTTTTACGTTTTTTACAAGGAAAACTTCACAAGTGTGAATAATGTTCTCTAAATAGCTATGGGTGAGTCTTAAAAAAACCATTTGATCATTTTGGTTGGTGAATGTTCTTGTCTATCCTTTTTCTCTTTGTCATGGTGGTCAATCAGGATGTGCTTATTAAATAGAAATATGAACAGCAGGACTATAACTCACTCTGACCACACCAGGATACCTGGAGAAATGAATCACTAGAGTATACCACCTTGTGAAACGCTGCCGATGACAAAACGTTTCTGTAAACCACATAATGTTATTTGTTAGAAGAAGAATTCCAGGGAATCCCTAATTCTGACATAATTTTAGCTGGATGCTCCTAGGGTAGATTGCTTATTGACTTTATTTATTTATTTTTATTTTTTATTTTTATTTTTTGAGTTGGAGTCTCGCTGTCGCCCAGACTGGAGTGCAGTGGCCGCTCCCGGCCACCGCAGCCTCGACCTGCTGGGTTTCGGCCATACCTTCCGCCTCGGCCTTCGGAGTAGCTGGAACTACAGGCGCGCGTTACCACGCCTGGCTGATTTTTTTATTTATTGTAGAGATGAGGTCTCGCCAAGTTGCCCAGGAGGGTCTCGAACCCGCGGGCTCAGGCAATTCACTCACCTCAGCCTCCCATGGTGTGCTTATTGACTTTAAACTAGGGATACATACATCTATAGGCCATGGCTGGTTACAGAATAGGTGGGGAGAGTGTCACAAAAAACGTTTCCCTATCTATGTAATTATCGGATTATAAAAGAACCACAAAATAGGAGTGACTGCTTATAAATAGAATGTCTACATGGATTCCTTGAAACTTGTCCTTTAATCTGAAACAAAAACATCAATTAATGAAGAAGAGAGTCTTGGAAAGTACATCTGATATTTTAGGGCTTTCTCAGGAAAAGATTATTTAGCCTGTCTCTGATGCTGACCTCTACCTTTTAAATCATTATTATAGTTTGGAACTGGAAGAGATCTGTCATCAGAGTCTGCTTTGACATTTAAATCTTTGTGGTTAAAAAAAAAAGGACAGCTGTGGGATCACCTCTTAGACCTGTAAATTATGATGACTAAGGTATCATTTGGCAAGAAAAGGGATGAGTTTGGAAACGATGTGAATTTGATGTTGGGATGGTTCCTAATGCATCCTTGGAATTAAGTGAATTTATGGTATGCTAGACACTGGGGATGCCATGGGAGAAAAGGGAGGTATGCTATTTCTGTTAGATAAGTCTTCATGGCTACTGTGTCAGCTTACTATAAATCAGTGGCTTAAAACAACACAGATTTATTATTTACTCTTCTGAAGGTCGGAAGTCTGAAATAGTTCTCACTGGGTTAAAGTCAAGGTGTCAGCTGGGGTCCAGGATTGTATTCCACTCTGGAGACTGTAAAGTAAAATAGTGTTCTTGCCTTTTCTGCCTTGTAGAGGTTACTCACTTTCTGTGGCTCATGCCTCTTTCATCTTGCAAGCCTGGCATGGCCTGCTGAGTCTCTCACATCCAATCACTCTGACACTGCACCTAGACCTCCCTCATTTAGATTTTAGGATCCTTGTTATCACATTGGGTTCATTCATATAGTCCCCAAAAATTCCTCTATTTTGGAGTCAACTGATTAGCAACTTTAATTCCATCTGCAACCTCAATTCCCCTTTACCATGTAACATACCATATTCACATACGGTGGATTAGAACATAGGGGTGGGGCACAATTCTACCTACCACAGTTTATTCATAAAACCTGAAGATACCTAGATTTTATATTAACCTTTTTTGACTCTGGTGGCCTTTCTTTATTTACGTTTTAATTAATTGCTGCAGAAATGTTTTTGTTGTTCTAAACTTAAATATTATATAATTGGAATTAATACAAGGAGGGTACTCAAAAAAAACAAAACCCCAGAATTATCTTCTGTAGGGTGGGACTACATGTAGAACAATCAGAATTTGTTCCACCAGAAAAATGGTCAGGTAAAGTTTTTAATCTGGAAGTGTTGAGAAGGTTGCATCATGATTTGTAGAAGAAACATCCTGAGTTGTGGCAAACAGATGACTGGTTCTTCCACCATGGCAATACACCTGCCCACACCACGCTGAGTGTTCATCAGTTTTTGACCAAAAATGGTGTGAGTCCCATTCCTCATTGTCCCTATTCACCCAATCTCGCCCTGAGTGACTGTTTTTTTGTTTTTTTGTTTTTTTTGGTTTCTTTCCCCAGATGAAAAGTGTTTTGCTGATGTGGAAGAAATGAAACAAAAATGGCAGAAGCCCTAAAAAGCATCAAAGTTGACGAGTTCAAAAACTGCTTTGAGCAGTGGAGAAAGTCTCTGGATAAGCGCAAACAGAGAGTATTTTGAAGGTAACTGAAGTTTAAATATGCAAGAATAAATACACAATTAAAAAAATAAATTCCGTGTTTTTTGTAGGGGACCTCATAATCTCAATTTCAGTGATTTCACAAATTATTATAAGACTTGCAGTTCTTGTCTTTTCAGCAGCACTCTAGTACTAAGTAATCTCAGTATAGCACTAGCAGTGAAAGTCCAGATGGCATTATTCTTGTCTCTATTTTACAGAAGAAAAAATAACAAAGTCTTAAAAGAATTTTGTGATTATTCCAACTGGCAGAGCATTAGAGCTAAAAAACATGGTTTTCTATTTTTAAATCCTTTGTATTCTAATCTGTCTTCAGATGTTCTGCTGTATATTTTCAGAGATAAATTTTCATTAGTCTGTAGGGAGGTCACTAAAAGATGATTAATTCATAGCCATTAGTGAAATCCACATCTTCACATTCTTGCTCAAAAAGTGTCTCTTCCAAATAAACTTCCCAGAGTCTACCCATTCAGAACTAGTCTTTCCTCTGTCTAAAACCCTATATGTGTTTGCACTTATATAAGTATATCTGATTAATGTTGATCTTATTGTTTCATGAACCATGTGCTTTACTATGCACCCAATGTAACCGATTCTTTACAATCATAATAATATAATTGAATTGAATGTTTACAAGTTTTAATAATAGCTCCAAAATTCTTACCTTCCTTATTTACATGACATAGTCTTGCCCAACTTGACAAATCAGTACAATGAAGAAGAATCATTTTTATTTATCTTACAAATTTAGAAAGTAGAGACCAACTTACTAATTCTTTTTATTATTACCCACTTTTTAAATTCTGTGCCTTGTACTTGAAAAAGATAGGAACATTTAAAGTTAAGAAGAAGAAATATATACCTTTTTAAAGAATAGTGGAAGCAATTGTGCTTCTTGTCACATGC
This sequence comes from Tarsius wallacei, assembly GCA_963574415.1. Taxonomy (NCBI): domain Eukaryota; kingdom Metazoa; phylum Chordata; class Mammalia; order Primates; family Tarsiidae; genus Tarsius; species Tarsius wallacei. The sequence goes on along the minus strand of CAUYQG010038273.1, from coordinate 50,078 downwards.
TTGTGTCTATTCTCATATTTATCCTTTTGGTGAGGAAAAAAAATATATTGATAATGTAAGACCTAAGTAACTTTCAAAAAAATCAGTAATAGCTTACTACCCAAAAGGAAATAACTTTTACCCCCTGCATTATTTTGGAAAATATTTAAGAATTTTAATATTTAAAACTGTCTTGTTGATTTTTTCAATAAGAAATAAAATATTGATAGGTATATAGTTGATACAAGATATAAAAAGGAAAAGAGAAAATAGATTTTACTGTTGAGAATATCAGCCCATTGTCTCCTTTCCTTCTTTTTCTAGAGCCCTAAGTTATTCACACACTAAACAGGTTTACATACATTTCTTCTCTAATGGTACCAATGTTGCATCATGAATGCCATTTTACCATGACTACTGATGTCACTCCTATTTCTGCCTCTTAGAAGAACTACACTACTGCATGCTGTTACTGCTATTTCTGAGCACATATTGTCATCAGCACCCCAGGTTCCAATAACTCTTCCGGATATTATATAGAGGTTCAGGTTGTTGCTTAACCTAGGTCCTCCCAACACCTTAGGTCAACTGACATTAAATAATTTAATCTCATACCTGCTGTTTTTACTCTTACCAAATGGAGAGAGAACTCGCTCCCAAATTCACTTAAACATGTAGTTAAAGGTACCTAACTGATGCTCTGTGTGTATTAAAATGATGCTATTTTTATGCTATTTTATTTTAGATGGTTTCATTTAACCCTCTTTCTCAAAAAGTATGAGATAATTTTACTCAAACAATGAATGGCATTAAATATTTTAATGTCCCAAATTATACACACAGCCACAATAAATCTAAGAGTGACAGTCCCAGAAATAGAGCTTTGAAGCTATAATAGTCTTATAGTCTTAAAGAAGGGTTCGCATGAGCTTCCTATACATGTATTCTGCATCCATGGATTCAACCAATCTCAGATCCAAAATATTTGAAGGAAAAAAAAAAGTACACTGAAAATATACAGACTTTATTTTTATCATTATTTCCTAAACAATACAGCATAGCAATTCTTCACATAGCATTTACATTATATTAGGAATTGCAAGTAACCTAGAGATTAATTCACGAATTCAAGAGGATATGTGTGGGTTATATGCAAATACTATTCCCTTTTATGTAAAAGATTCGAGCATCAGAGAATTTTGGTATCCACTGGGGTCTTGGAACAAATCCCCCATGAATACCAAGAGACAACTATATTCATCTAAATATTTAAACTCCTCTCCAGGGGCAAGCAACCAAGATGGTCAGAAGGCATAATAGTTTAATGGTTTCTAGGCCAGGTTCAGAAGCGGATGTCCTTGGTTCAAATCCAGGGTATATCCCTTGCCAGCTCTCTGAGGTACTTTCCTGGAACTCTGTGTGCCTTATTAGAAAACCTGCATAATAATAGTCTAAGGAAATAAAATACATTTTGACACATAATGTGCTTTACAAAATCTGACATAAGTGCTCAATAAAAGTTAGTTTACATTTATCACCCCCAACTTCAAGGCAATGTCTTCTGATATTTGGTATTTGTCACTTTTTGTATATAAATTATTAAGAAAATCAAAATTTTAATTATATATCCACATTGTGCTTAGTACTTTATTTGGCACAACAAGCCCTTAAGAAGCTTATAAGTTAGCACATGCCATGTGCCAAGTTTGGCATTATTAACTTGCCAGGATCAGCTAGAACGTTTTTTAGAATGAATTCGGCTGAACCATAAGGCAACACTGCAGGCTGGAGCGCAAATCCTCTAGGCAGAGCATGTGTGCAGGTTCAATGTCAGCAAGATACCGACTCATTTTTTGTGGACTGGACTAAAGAGTATCACTGGAGGGAGGGACAAATGAGGAAACATTCCAAAGACTCACCATGGAAGAATTTCAAGCAGGGCTGCATAGACATTGACTGCTGGGAAACTGTATCTTTTGGCAGACCAATGGAGCAGGCAATTGCTATTTGTAGGTAAGTATCTTAAAGCTGATAAAAGAATAAAACAGAGCTTACAACAATAATAGGTTGTATCAGGCATGACTCTCCAGAGACCATTGGAAGGATGAGCACCACCAATGTGGGGGACACTGGAAGAAGCAGAATACACAGGATCCAGGGTCAAGGTCTCACGGGCTCACTACTAAACATGGTATTATTACTTACTTGCAATCTTGTGGCACGTTACAATTAACGAAGTAATTGCCTAAGAGTTGTCCCATGAGACACTTACAGTAATACTGTGAGTCAGATGGACAGTAGTACTCTCATTTGTAAATTGAGAAATGAAGGTTGGAAAGTCCAAATTAGGTGCCCAATCTAAGAGATGCTAAGTAGCTAAGATATGTTTAAAGGCCAGACTTTTAACATACTATTTTAAAATCATTTTCATTGCACCTACTATCATTCCATGTAAGAAAAGTAACTGTGTTTATGTATATACAAGAATTGACAAATGAGGAAAGTAATAAAAGTAAATACTAGACAGAAGAAATTAAGGTACCAGAAAAAGTGTGATTAATGAGAGTACTTTGAACTGAATCTTCAGATATATTCTTCTCAGTCATGAAAGTATTTTTATTCTAGCAAATGAAGAAAATTGATCCACAATAAAAATTTCTCTCCAGCTATTACACAGACAGTATTGCTTATCTTTGACAAATTCAATTTTAAGTGTAGTCATTAAATGGTAATTAGAATGGTTCGGTATCATTTACTAAATGGTTCAACAGTGTTTATTTGTGTGATTTCTACATCTGTTAGGTAGCTTTCAAAGAACACTTCTTTAAGCCTTCATATGTGCTATGAGGAATATTATTTCTCTTGCCTGACACATCACTTATAGCTTCTCTGTTTCTGAAATCTTTGGACTGCACATGGGCTATGTACATTGGCATAAACCTTCGCCAAAATAAAGCAGTGGTCCCAGAAGTGTTCTGTATTGCTGATTTGCATTGCTTTCAGAATCAAGGTCTTTATCAGTAGTTTTCTACACTATACCGCTTAACCACTGGAAAGAAAAGCAGCACAACTTTAGTCTAGCTAACACTGAGCTTAAAGAAATAAACTTAATTGGGTGATTAACATATCTTACCAGGAATCAAAGAGCAGTTTCTTTTTAGTTCTTCTCAGCATGAATAGATTTACAACTCATTTAGCAGATTTTTTTTTCTTCCCTCGTTTCACCTTGACTTCTTGCTCTTCCACCTGCCAGAGCTCTAGTTTGCCATCCTGGGATATCTAAACAATTATTTAAATGTACATATTAGGTTTTAGAATGTAGAATTTAAAATGAACACTTTTTTATTTTTGGAAAACAGCATTTACTTTAACAGAAATACTACACAAATTAGGATTTTAAAAAGCAATTATGTTAAATAAATTTATATTGTACTAACTCCAATATTCTTTATAGCCATGATATTACTCAGCAGTATAATATTCTAAAAGGTAGGACAACCTTACAAATTTCTGAATTATCTTTACAAAATTGAACTTTTGAGTATAAAATGGACCAAATGTTCCTCATATTGCTATAGAAGTAACTCTTCACTTAATTTTCAGCAACAACTCTCTCTACACATCATTTTTTCATATCATATCCCAATATATTTGAGTACATTTGTATCTAACTGCTACTGTCTTGGTTATAAGGAATTTTACTGAATAATAAAATTAATTTTATAAATCTATACAATAATTTTATTGATTTATTTTCACAAATTATAAAATTAAATGGTTTGCATTCTTATTTCCCTCTACTAAATTGTAAGCTCATAAGGGCTACATACATATATATTTTTTTATTCCATTTAATTATTTAAATCACTGATACTCAAAATTGTTATGTAATTTGACACCAATTATATTTACATTACAGATGGATATAGGGAAAGTAAACATTATTGTACTTGTTATTCCATATAAAAAATATAATGCATCTCTGATTTTATTCTGATTTCATGACTTTTTAAATTTTTTACAAATTATTTTTAAAGTATGTTCTGATCTATTCTGGTTATAGCTTATTCTTACATAGATAAAATTTTTATTTTTAGTGTGGAATATTTTTAACATATATTTTCTCACTAGTTGTTTCAATATTTATAGAATAACTACCTTTTTTAATTATTTTTAAAAACTATCTCACTATATTCTTAGTTTTATTAGATTGTTCATTTAATTGAGTTTTCTAAATAATTTTGTCATGCATTTGTAATGTTATGTTGGCCTTTTTTTTTTAAAGGCAAACAATATAATATTTCCTAATATGTAAAATATATAACAATATATCTTTATATAATTTTTCTAAATAGCCTTTTTAGAACTTTCAGAATAATTTTAAGAAAGTCCGCCAAAAGATATCACTTTTATCATATCTCTAACTATAATGAGAATGCCTATAAACTTTAACTGTTATTTATAATCTTGACTGTTACTATAAAACAGGTATTTATTCACCCTGAAGTATTAAGTTAGCACCGACCCCTTGTCAGTTACTATTCTGAAAATGTGAGAAAGGGTAACTGTTCTAGCAAATAAATTTGAAATGTACAGTGGATCTGAAAAATGTTCACTTCTTTTTGTAACAATACTGGGTGGAGCTGTCCTCCACAGCACAGGCAATGAAGTCCAAGACTAAGGGGCAGTCAACCTTCAACCACGTGTTGAGTTCAAAGTCACCCTGAAGGTCTAATACATTCCAGACAAGTTGAAAGGCAACCAGAGAAAAGAGTGGTGGCTGTAAGAAGTTTTAAGGGGCAAGGTTTTGAAATAATGCACAAACTTGTATATTTTACTTACATGTCATCAATTATAATTAAGTCACAGTGGTTACATCTTACTGTGAGGACAATGGGAGAGCCAGGAAAAATAGTAGAGAATGAACTTGAAGAGAAACTATCAGGCTCTGTCACCGAGGTCAAGGAAGAGACTTGCACAAGTGATGTGATATGAATTTGAAGCTGTCTTAAAGGATAGAGTTCAGCATCTCTCTCATTCCCTCTCTCTCTATCCCAAGCAACAAAAACAGACCACATGTAGATGTTCAGGCTGATAGCTCCAGCCAAGTTCTCAGGGAACAACTAGCATCAAGTGCCAGATATATGCATAAATGAGCTTTCATATGATTCCGTCTCCTTAGTCATTGTGTCTTCCAGCTGAGGTTCCAGAAAAACACAAGGGGAACTTGTTCCTGTTTTGCCGTGTTTTAATTCCTTCCTTGATCACAGACTCCAAGCACATACTGACTGACTCTTTCATGCCATGAAGTGGTAAAGTATTATGTCACATAGGTCTCATGCCTGGAATACTAGCAATGAAAAAATTGCTAGCTATACCTAAATAACTACACATTTGGGGGGTAAATTTTTGCCTGACTTATTCACTTCACCCATAACATCTTAAAAATTATTGTGGAAATGTTTTATATTAAATTTATTCATTCCACAAATCACTTAAGTATATAATGTATGAGCTGTAAAACAACTTGGGCAAGAAATTCTCATAGTGATTAACCTATTCTTACTTTAAAATGAGTTTCTAAGCAAGACTCTTGCAAGTATTAAATAAGATTAGATCCATAAAGAGTTTAGGCTAGTTGACTTGTACATAATGGGTATTGAATGGTTGCTACCAATAATATAATGAAAAGGACGCTATCCAATAGATTTATAAACCTAATTGTGGAAATTTTTGCTTGTTAAAAAACTTCGTGCTTGAGATATTATTTAAACTGTTCAAACATCCACTCTTCTGAGTAACAGTAAACATCGTTTTGATAAAATTTTGAAATTATGTTAATTACACTCTTTGTCATTTATATATTAATACTGCAGCCCTCAGAGTTAATTACAAGTTCGTTCTTCATGAGAACTTTTACTGTCATTACTCTCACTCATATTAAAAAAATATATTTACTTGATACATACATGAAAGAAAAAGGGAGAAAAATGCTTCTCTGCGAGAAATAGAGCAAGTATGAACATAAAATAGCACACTTATAAAATGTCATTAGAATTAACATTAGGTTTCAGAAGGTCTGTAAAATGCTAAAAGACAAACTTTCCAACTGAAAATTTTCTTCACAATTAAATGGTGAGATCTTAAATGTCAGACCATTCCAATGTCAAGAAGCAAGCAGAAAAACAAAACAAAACAAAAAAAAAAAACTGCTTTTTTCTAGTATATGACTAATTCCACATGTGTAGACTGAAAATCATTCAGAATGCTATCATTCCCTGGTCACAAATATCTCTCTTAGAAATGTTTTACAGATAATTTTTTAATCAATTTCATGATTCAAACTACTGGCGAAGTATATTTTTCTGCACCTTTTTCTTAAATTTGGCTCAGTGCAGTAGAATCATAATGCAACTAAGCTGATGGAATCTAAACAAATGAGATGGAATGTGGGACATGAAAGAAGGGGTCAGAAGATGTCCTGCACATAAATATTTGGCAAATTAAAAACAATCAAAATCAGATAATGAGAAATGCTCTTAACATGGAGTTTATATATATTTGTGATGAAAGAAAACAAAAGCTAAAGTAACTTTATAAGCTTCCATTTATTATAACGACAACACTTTTAAAATATAGAACTACAAATCTTTCCTAGGACTCAAGAGCTACTAATCAATCATTCCATTGTTCTTTTCATTTCCTCCTCCGCCTCCTCCTTTTTCTTTCATATGTGAAGCTGACATACAATAAACAGCTCAAATTGAAAGCATCTAATTTGATAAGTAATGTTATAGACACACATATACACACACACACACCCATAAAATCATCCCCACAATCAAGATAAGAAACATATCCATCACTCTCAGTGGCTGTTCCAGGTGTCACTATAATAAATTACTTCCCCTTTATATTTTGAACACAAATCCACATCTTTTTCTTCTTTTTTTTTTTTTACCAAAAATATGCTTTCCGCATATTTTCTTATATGAATTTTAGAGCTAGCTTATAAATTTCTGCAGAGAAGTTGCTGGAATTTTTATTGAAATAGTCTTGAATCTATAGTTGATTGGGAAAATAACATTTTAGTAATTTGAGTCTTCCAAACCATGAATATGGCATATCTCTCAATTTATTTAATGTCTTCCTTATTTTTTCTTTCATCATGTCTCATTTTTAGTGTGCATGCATTGCACATCCTTTATCAGATTTTGCCTGAAGTATTTTATATTTAGATGTTGTTGCATATTTTTTTCAGATCTTCTATATCCTTACTTATTTTCTGCCTGTCAGTCTATCATTTACTGGTGAAGGAAAGTTGAAATCAATCACTGATTATAAATGTGAATTTATCTATTTCTACATGTTGTTCCACCAGCTTTTGCTTCATGTATTTTGAAGTTCTTCCAATAGATACATGAACATGTAGGATTATTATCTTCTATTGATGAATTGACTTCCTTATCCCTTATAATAGCTTTGCTTTGATATCTAACTTTGTTCAGTGTTAACATAGTCATTGTCATATCCTTTGGAATAGCATTATTGTCATAAATAGTTGTCCATCTTTTTAAACTATTTTTGTTTTTATACTTAAAGTGTGTTTCTTACAAGTAAATTACACTTGAGTTGTGCTTTTTATGCATTCTAGATATCTCTGCCTTTTATTTGCAGTATTTAGACTATAATATATAACACAATTTTTATGTAGGCAGGTTTAACTTTATCATTTTTCTATTTGTTTTGTATTTTTTGTCCTCTATTGGTTTTCTTTTCCTATCTTTTTTAACTTTTTATATTTGTATTATATTACTTTTGTTGGTTTATTAGCTATAACTATTTTTGTTATTTTTAGTTGGCACATAATTTTATATATTTATGGGGTAAAGTGTGATATTTGGATATATGTAAACAAGTATAGAGATCAAATCAGGGTAATTAGCACATTCACTTTTTCAGACATTTATCATTTCTTTGTGTTGGGAACATGCAAAATCTCTTTTAGCAACTTGAAAACATAAAATATATTATTGGTAGCCATATCTACCCTACAATGCTATAGAACGCTAGAATGTCTTCCCCCATCTAGCCATAATATTGCATTCATTGACCAACCTCTCCCTACTCCCTCCTCCTACCCTCCCAGTCTCAGAATGTCTTCCCCCATCTAGCTATAATATTGAATTTATCAACGAACCTCTTCATACACCCCCTCCTACCTTTTTACCTTCTAGTAATAACTATTTTACTTTCTGCTTATGTGAGATCAACTTTTTTAAGCTTCCACATATGAATAAAATCATGCAATATTTATCTTGCACTGTCCCTTTTCCAATGTATGATCTTGGTGCCTGGTTCGTTTCACTTAGCATAATGTCCTTCAGGCTCATCCAATTTTCAGTAAATGCCAGGATTTCATTCTTTTTAGGGTTGAATAGTATTTCGCTGTGTATGTATACCATATTTTCTTTATTCATTCGCTTGTTAGGTTTATTTCATATCTTGGCTATTGAAGAAACATGAGAGGGCCAATATCTCTTTGACATACTGATTTTATATTTTTGGGACATATACCCAGTATTGAAATTGTTGCATCGTATAATAGGTCTATTTTTAATTTTTGGAAAAAAATTTATTCTGTTTTCCATAATGGCTGTATCAATTTACATTCCCACCAAAAGTGTATGAGTTCCCTCTTCTTCTCATCCTCACTAGCATTCTTTTTCTTGTATTTTTGATAATAGCCATTCTTACTGGAGTCAGATGATATCTTATTGTGATTTTGATTTTGGTTAATGATGCTGAATATTTTCTCATATAACAGTTGGCCATTTATGCATCTTCTTTTGAAAATGTCTATGTTATCTGCCCACTTTAAAATAGAATTGTAAATTTTTTCTGTTTTTTTTTTTTTTTCTGTTGAGTTGTTTGAGTTCTGGTATATGTTGAATCTTAATTCATTGACAGATAAATCATTTTCAAATATTTTCTTCCATTCCGTATGTTGCCTCTTCACTCTGTTGATTGTTTTTTTTAACTCTGCAGAAGTTTTTTAGTTTGGCAGGATTTTCAGTAAAGTTATTTTATCCTGGACTTTTCTTTTGGGGGAGGCATTTTATTACTGATTCAGTTGTGTGAGTTCTTATCGATCTTCTCAGGTTCTCTTTTTTTTCCTGGAACTTCCATAGCTCAACAGCAATAGCTACAACAAAATAAACAACTAAGTTTTAAAGTGGACATGGGACTCTAGCAGACATTTCTTCAAATAAGATAAATAAATGGCCAATAAACACATAAAAGACATTCACATCATTAATTATTAAGGAAATGCAAGTCAAAACTACAATTAAATACCCCCTCACCCACTAGGATAATTTTTAGCAAAAATAAAATCCAGAAAACAGCAGGTGTCCATGAAAACGGTCATAAACTGGAATTGTGGTACATTGTTGGTGGAAAATAAATATGGAAACTGGTAGGGTAGATCCTTTCGAAAGTAAAAGTAGAATTACTTTATGATCTAGCAATTTATCTTAGGGGTATATACCCGAAAGAATTTAAAGCAGGAATTCAAACAGATGTTCATACATCCATATTTTTAGCCGCATTATCCACAATAGTTAAAATGTGGAAACAACTCAAGTGTCCATTGACTGATGAATGAATAAACAAAATGTTATATTTACAATGGAGTATGACATAAGCTTCAAAAGAGAAGGATTCCTAACACATGTTACAATATGAATAAAGCTTGTAAAAGTTTACATCAGGCTAAGTGAAATAAGTCACAAAGGACACACATTATATAATTGAACTTATATGAGGGGAACAAAAAAAAACCCCGGAATTCATTTATAAAAAAATGTGTATTTATTCTTACATATTTAAATTTCAGTCATCTTCAAAGTACTCTTCATTTGATGCAATACACCTATGGAAATACTTATTTCCACTGCTCAAAATAGTTTTTAAACTCATCAATTTTGATGCCTTACAGTGCCGTTGCTGGTTTTTTGTTTTGTTTTGTTTTGTTTCACCTCTTCCACATCAGCAGGACGTTTTCCTTTGAGGACTTTTTTTTTATCTGAGGAGACAAAAAAAAAAAAAAAATTCCCTAGGGGAAGAGATGAGATGAATAGAGAGGGTGGGGCACAGGGGTCATGCCATTTTTGGAGAAAACCCAAACCAAAAACTGCTGCATACGCAGTGCCGTGAGGGCAGATGCACTTAAAAATCACCCATCATGAAATGGACAAATGCATTGAAAGAATCTCCAAAAAATTCACTGAAGTTGAACACAGCCTCTCACAACAACACTAGCTGGTACACTGATGTTGATGAATTCCTAGAACACTTACCTAGCAGGGGAAACCTGTACTACATGGGCCCCACCCTTCCAAAAAAATGTTTTTTAGGAGTCCTCCCACATGTGGTATCTAGGGTAGTCAAATTTAAAAGACAGAAAATAGAATTAAGATTTCTGGAGGGCTAGGGAAGAGAAGAATAAGAAATTATTGTTTAATACTTTTATTTATTTTTGCAATAAAAATAATCCTGTAGATAGATTATGATGATGATTAAACAATATGAATGTACTTCATGCTAGTGAAATGAATACATAACAATGGTCAAGATACTACATTTAATTTATGTATATTTTGCCATAATAAAAGAAAAACAGTCAGTGGGTCAGACTTATTTATGGGCTTTTGTTTTCCTGACTCCTGACATAAAGTAAAAGTGGACTAATAAACATTTAAATGTCTACAAGGTAGTAGTGTGGTTTGTAATTCACACTGCTTAAATGTAGCCCCCCAAATTCTCCAATGATAAAGTTCTATTGGAAAGCAAGAACAAGTGGGCTATGTCAAAGAAGTTGGATTGAATTCTCAATTTTGCCTGTTAATTCTGCTTAATGAGTCCAGACCAAACCTGTCTGAATTCCTATTAATGACTCTCCCTTTATGCTAATCTTATTTCTTCCTTGCCATTTACTTCTATATGTTCTGATGATAACTTTAATGGTTATGACTCTATCTCTGTGTAAGATCTCATGTTTCTCCAATTTTCAACTGTCTTCCTGTCAGTGCAGGATGGTCTTCATAGCAGGCACAAACTCTTAGTTTCTTACTAATTCTCCAAGGAAGCTATGAGTATTAAAAAATAAAAAGAAATACAAGCAAACAAAAAAGAAAGAAAGAAACTATTTCAGAATGAAAATAGAAATCAGTCAGCTTGTTAAATTAAACAAGTCAACAAAAACATTTCTCTGTGGAACAATTTTTATTGTATTCCTTTTTAGACAGTATCCTCTTGCACTGTTTCTGTAGTATAAAATATATGACCACTGATTATACCCAATCCTCAAAATTCAGAAATTATCAGTTACATGAACCAGAACAACAAAGACCTTTAGTTCTTTGTAAATCATAAAGATTAATATGGAAAATATATAATTAATACATGCAGAAGAAAAAAGTAATGTTTAAATTAATCAGAAGTCCTCACTCAGTCCTTTTAAACAAAATACAGGCATTAGTAAAACAGTGTATACAATTTGTTTTTCTGTCCTAAGGACTATAAACTGTTAGGTCATTCACACTCTGTTGGCAATTTCTTTCAATTAAAATCATTTTTTTTCCTGGAGTAATGCTACTTAATTTCTTTATTGTGGGCCATGTTTTCAAGTCCACAGTGATGCTGGCATGTTAGTGATTTTCATAAATTTGAAATAGGAAAATAGTCATTCCCTTAGGAAGAAAAAAATAGACAAAACAAAGCAAACACAAATCACCTCCAAAATCATCTTTATACTCATTCTTTTTACAGGGTATTTCTTTTTTTCCCATATTTTCAGAATTACCTTTTAGTAAGAGTAATTATGTGTAACATTGTCTTATTAGGCCTTTCCTCTTGTATTATATCTGCTTACATCTGTTTTATAAACACATATATACATATTTGGAAAAAAAACGTGCACATAAAGAACATAATATTATTGCATTGGTAAAAATTAAAGTAAAAAATTAACTGGATTCAAATGTGTATAAAATCAGAAAAGCAGCATGATATACTAGGAAAAACAGCAGCACATCCATCCGTACTGAAAGTAGTACTATATCTTATTTTCTTTCCTATCCCTGAACACAATTACTGAATGTATGACTAATAAATAATGAATTTCTTGTGATTATAGTGAAGATTTTATCTATATGCATCGAAAAATAAAGTATTAGCTTTTCCATAATTAACAAAAGTAAGAAACATCTTGCAAAACTGTTCTTGATTTTGTTTCAATTTGAAATGTATATTTCCTCATCAGATTTATGTTCTAAACTTTATTTTGATTATCTTTCTCTGTACATTTTGGGAATATGTGTATGCTAAAATAAGGTTGCTCTGACATTTAGGATTTTTGTTTGCTTGCGTGTTTCTTCTCTAAAAGCCATATGCTAGATGATTTAATTTTACTAACATGTGTCCCATACAGAAAATTGCTGTGACCTTTTTATCACTATATTTTCTTTGACAGAACAAAAATAAATCCATTGCATACTGAGAAAGCAGTCTCTTTCTTACTAGAATAGTAAAAAAAGTAGAAAAGTAGATCTACTAGTAGTATGAAATAGTTTTTATTTTACTAACAGTAGAAAACCTATTTTCTAAGTTAGCAGATACGTTCCATCACTGGTGTTGGAATACAGAATTAATCCCCACATCGTAGATTATCAATATTATTTCAAGCATTACATAAGAATTATGTTATGAGTTATACTTTATTTCATAGGAAAACTGAAACTTACAACCTGATTCAAGGGGTACAAATCAGCAGGTTTACTGAGTTCCATTTATAGTTTTAAAAACCTGCTGACATTTGTTATTACATCCTGTATTCAGGAGATCCAGAAATTATCCCCCTCCTTAAAAATCTGTGTATGAGCTGGGAATGGTGGCCCACGCCTGTAATTCCAGCACTTTGGGAGGCGGAGGTGAGAGGATTGCATGAACCCAGGAGTTTCAGGCCTTTCTGAGTGACATGGTGAGACTTTGTCTCTACAATAATTCAAAAAATTAGCTGGACACGATGGCACATGCTTGTAGTTCCAGCTATTTGGAAGGCTGAGGCGGAAGGATCAGCTAATCCCAGCACGTCGAGGCTGTGGTAGCCTTGAACATGCCACTGCACTCCAGCCTGGGTGGATAGAGTGAGACTCTGACTCAAAAAAAAAAAAAAATCAGTGTACAGAGCCCATATTTAGTTTCTTGTGACTGCTAAAACAAACTGCCAGAAGCTGGGTCAATTATAAAAACAGAAATTTATTCTCTAACAATTTTGGATGCCAGACATCTGAAATCAGTGTTGATATCAGCAGGGTTGTACTGACTGTGAAGGCTCTGGGAAGAATCATCTGCCCCTTCTAGTTTCCTATGGTTCCAGATGTCCCTTGACTTGTGGCTAGATTACGTCAGTCTTTGCCTCCATCTTTCCATGGCCTTCTCTGTATCAGTGTCTTTCTGTCTTCTTTAAGAATTCTTGTCATTGGTTTCAGGGACCACTAATAATTCAAAATTTCAGCATTTTTTAGCTTAACAATATCTGCAGATACTTTTATTCCTAAATAAGGTCATATTTATAAGTCCTGAAGGTGAAGATGTGGACACTGGGACACAATCAACACACTGAACAACCAATACATGCATATACTTGTTTCTGTAGTCAGAACTCGATCAAAGCTACATTCATCTAAAATCTAGATTATATCTTACATTCTGTAAACCTTTTATATATATTAAAAAAAATAACTTCTTTGCCTTTGAGTACTGGTTTTCAGATAAAAAATTGATTTTCTATCATCTTCCTCGGAAGGTGACTATTTTTAACCGCATTATGAACTAGTGAATTTGAACATATTTAATATATTTTAATCTATTACATTTACTCAATTTGAAACGCAAGTGGTTTCATCTTTGGCCTGGGATTCTCAAGTGGACTTCTGATTTCTTTTGACATGACCTTAGTAATCTTTGACAGTCTCCTCAGCTTGCAAAATGTCAACTTGTTCCAGAATCAGTCATTTCACTGAGAAGAAATGGTTTGTTTTGGCAAGAAATGGTATTTCAAGATCACAATCTACATGCTAGAGCTCATTCTTCCGAGATTCTCAGTCTTGAGATCTCCTTGGTGGACAGAGTTAGGAATTACATGTGTGTATAGATAATATACCTTATAAGTGTATATTATGTTATTCAAATTACATATTATAAAACTTCTAATTAACTCCCTTCTCTACAATGTCTTTATCTCCTTTATTGTATACCAGGTTTCCTGGTACTTAATACAACAGGTTGATAACATTCAAGTCACCCATGAGTACTGATTTGTTTTATTCCAAATGCCAATACTAATTCTTCCATTAGTGCTTACTGAAAATATTTTAAAAGATTGATTTGAGCCAGGCTTGGTGGCTCAGCCTATAATCCCACGCTTTGGGAGGCTGAGGTGAGTGGATTGCCTGAGCCCACGGGTTCGAGACCCGCCTGGGCAACTTGGTGAGACTTCATCTCTACAATAAATCAAAAAATCAGCCGGGCGTGGTAGCTCATGCCTGTAATTCCAGCTACTCGGAAGGCTGAGGCAGAAGGATCACCGGAGTGCAGCAGGTTGAGGCTGCAGTGGCCGGGAGCGGCCACTGCACTCCAGTCTGGGTGACAGAGTGAGACTCCAACTCAAAAAAAAAAAAAAAAAAGATTGATTTGCATATGCTCTCCATATTCTTTTCCCATTTAAAAAATTGAACTTTATCTTCATTGTCTTAAAATACAATCACTGCATATGTTTTCTCCTTCTTAGTCCTCACTTAGCTTTGGTTTAAATTAGAAAATTAATGTTCAACACATATCCTTCTGTCAATGTCTCTTTAGCCATATTTATTTTCAACCTCTGTTTTTGGTGGGTTGCTGAAAGACCGCTAGTGACACAAGTATTAACTGAGTTTTGAATGTCAGCAACAATTTTAATTTTTGGTGCCCTTTATAGGTCATTGTCAGTGTTTCTGAATTTAAAATTGCTTGTTTCACACTTTATGTCCTTAGTTACTTAAAATATGTTATTCCATTTTTATTTGGCATTAAGTATTACTGTCAAATTTAATACCAACCTAAAGCTACTGCATGTTCAAAAAGTATTTTTACTTTGAAATCACGAAAAAAATTTTATGTCTTGGTGTTGGTCATTCTAACTTAATATTTCTAGGTACACTGTGCACTCTTTAAAAATGTAGATTCTAAATCCCAATAAAAAATAACTTCATGGAAATCTTTCTTTACTGTATTTCTATTATTGGAAGATAGCCTTATTGAATGTTCCCATGTTCATCAGATAGAGACATAGAAACCACACAAAGTAATTATACAGGGGACATAGAAACCATATTTACATATGATAAATTGTTATATAGTTACTGAATAATTGAAAATAGAGAGAGAGCAATTGGGAGAAGCGGCTACCACTCCAGGCATGTGGAAACAAAACAAAAAAAAAGAGGTTACTTTATGCTTATCAGAAGTTAACATTTTTATCTGTAAGAAAGGGGAGCTGTGTAGTGGGAACTACAGGAGTTTAGAAGACAGAGTCTGGCCGGGCACAGTGGCTCATGACTGTCATCCCAGCATTTTGGGAGGTGGGGGTGATAGGATTGCCTGAGTCCAGAGGTTTGAGACCAGCCTGGGCAACTTGGCAAGACCTCGCCTCTACAATATATAAAAAAATTAGCCAGACATGGTGGCACATGCCTGCAGTTCCAGCTACTTGGAAGGCTGAGGTGGAAGGATCACCTGAGTCCAGCAGATTGAGACGGCGAGGACTGTGAGTGTGCCACTGCACTTCAGCCTAGGCAACAGAGAGAGACTCTGACTCAAACAAAAAAAAAAAAGAAGAAGAAGAAGACAGAATCTGTAGGAAATGGCATGGTCCTGCCAATTTTATCTCTGATAGGATTCTAATGTGGCAGCTCTGGAAATGTGAAAAACGAACAACCAAACATGAAAACTGGAAATAATTACTGCTGCCTGGAATTTGCTAGAGTTTTCTAATATCAATAGCATATGGAGAAAGAAACCATCAACTTTTCTCTGCAAGTCAATCTCTTGCTCCCCCATAGGAAAAGAGATCTATTTTGCAAAGAGTTATTCAGGTCCCTGCTTAAGTATCATGAAGTTCATAAAAGAGTGGGTTTGTAGAAGAGAAAAAAGCTTAATAGCAAAAATAGTTTTTATAGTGTCCTATACTTTCCTTTTATTGCATTTGCATTCGTTTGTAATAATATATAGTTATATATGATTTTTTGATAGAAATAAGTGGAGATAAGCACTTGCCATTATTTCTAGATTGCAAACACTAACGAAGCAAGAAATGTCTATACTTTGCTTATCCATGAGTTCCCAGCGTAATACTTATCTACAGTAAGTATTCATTATCTATTGAAGAAATGTAATATAAATAAATGAGATTTGGGTCATGAAAATGTTTACCAATAATTGGCAATCCCATTCAAAAATATTATATAGACTGAATCTTAGCACTTGCATAAAACAACACAAACAACATTTATTGTAAGCCTTAGTTTAGTCATATGCCAGAGGTAGCAAATTGCTTAAATAACTCTCAGGTTTATTAAAGAGTTGTAAATCATAGGAAAATAAAAGATGTCATTAAATATCTTTTTAAAATAAAAATTTAAGAACTGTAACAAAATGTAGGTTCAGATCTGATGATATCTGCAAGTATTGCATCAGAAAGCCTGCATATTAGTATTATAGCTAAAAGTAAGGCTGGCTGGAATGGACAGAATGAGAAGCAATTCACACATTATAATAGAACCTTACCTCTTACTTATATTGTTTCAATAGGAATGGCAACAGAGCAAATTAGAACCAGCTGGCTAGCAAACATCAAATAAAAAACTATAATCTATTTTATTAATATCCTGCTGACATTCTTTTCACACTCATCTGAATGCAGAATGGGAAAGTCATGGAAGAATGCTTGTTTTGCTGGCTTTGTGGGTCCAGGGAATCAAATATGCTGGCACTTATGGATACAAAGTCTATATTTTAATTTTATAATCCCAAATTCTACTTTGGGTAGAAAATTTTATATTTCAGAATGTGGACTGCTAAAGAAGCATTTTTAATTCTTAAGCATAAAGCAAAGCTGCTGCTGATTACATATTTTGAAGTTAATAATTTCTGTAATTACCTTATCAGCCAAAAAGATATACCACATAGAAAACTATTTGAGTTCAATTTACCTGAAATGTTTTTGTTTGTTTGTTTGTTTGTTTGAGCCGGGGCCTCACTCTGTCACCCACACTGCAGTGCAGTGGCAGTGACACACTCACAGCTATCACAGCCTCCTAACCTGCTAACACAAATACATCAAGTTATGTTATAAGAAAAATTTTCTCACCCCATAGAGGCAGGTATACAAAATGGAGGTGGTAATGGAATGTTCGAGGAGTCAGAAAAAGCAAGGAAAAATCAGATGTTCAAGAGATTCACACTTTGATAGCCTGATTAGGGATGCAGTGGACAAAGTAAATAATTTTTTAAAAAATGATACTATGGTACCTGAATGTTTATGATTATCCAATAATATTTCTTTATTAATGAACCATTCCTTCTCGCCTTTCCAGATACTGCAGGGCATAATTATGAGATCAAACTAATTTCAATCTATTTTCTATTTAAATCACATTTCCTATTCTTGTTACTACAGCAATATCCTGTTAATAATTCTGGCTTTGTCTGAGCTTGGCTCTGGGTTGTTAGGGCAAGAATTATGAGCCCACACTTGGGTCTCAGTATGAATCAGAGGTGAATCATGGAGCCAGGAACTTAATAACCTGTCATTCAAATTAAGAAGACATACATTTAATGCTCTTAAAGAGAATTATCTTTTTGAGAATGCAAATAGTAAAATGAGTTGTTTTTCAAACCATACTAAATGTTGGTTTATTAATAAAACTTTGTTCTGTATTACTTATAAATATGATTATCTGAGAGTGAATTTTTTACCAGGCATTTGCTGGTTTCTAGGACTACAACTAGCAATAAACATAATTGCATTCTTCCTCTTAGGCGCTTTCAGCCCAGTGAAGAACACAGGTACATAAAATTTTAATGCTTTCCAAAAACAATTGTAGTTTAAGTATGGATTTCAGGGAAGGCGTGTTTATCTCAGACAAAAATCTTACATGGCTCCTCAGTTTCTCCAATGACCTTAGTCTGTCCCAATGTTCCATCTACCTACAAACCTGTCCGTGAACAATGAAAAAAGCTGATCGATCATCCTGAGAGTGCATGTCAGCTCAACCAGCATGATGCCAAAAGTTTCCAGCCTCTCATCACTTCTAGGTGGTGAATGGAACAAGATGTTTTATGACATTTGATCCAGCACCATGAGCAGAAACGTAAGGTGCCAATGGTGCAACTCGCAAGGGCACAAAGTTAGTTTCCCATGGGTTGAACTTTGACAAGGAGATAGGGTGGAGGATTTTATTTTCTTCCTACTTCGTTGCTGAAGACTTCTCTATGGAATGACTATCCATGTAGCTTCTCCTAGAAGTTCCACACAGTGAGCAAACACATCTGCTAAGTGACCTGCTGTCTCTTTCCCTGAATCACAGTGAAGCAATAGCATGGTAACAGGATTTCCAACTGCTTCTTACCAAGTATCAGCACATCAACTCTTGCCTTGGGTTCTTTTACCTAGAGAACCTGTGTTGAGGTCATTAGCATTGATATGATTTTACACAATGTGCCCTCAAGATGGAATTTTTTATTTAGATGACCCATTTAACTGAAAGAAATGGAGACCCCCCCTTTACTATTAATAAGAAGTATTCTGCTAAGTCCTGAAATATAGTATTTTTTCACTTATTCTTCCACCTGTGGAAAATTGAGATGAAGTTCATGATGAGGGGGTCATTGAGAGGTAAAATAGAAAATCAGAGAGGCATTGAAATAGGCATGCACATGTAAGATTATGAATAATCCGGCTGCATCTGATACAACTAGGGGTTTTGGAAAAGAAAAATAATAATCTCAGGAAAGTCAACTGCATATTTTGAAGGCCAGAGGGTACAATGACACCTTTAATAGAAAATGTTATCCATTGCAGTCTCAAACAAGACTATTTTAAAGTGTAGGCCCAAGATGTGATTACAATGATAGCAAACTGCAAATCAGACTAACTGGGCAACCTTGACAGATTTTCTATATCCAATTCAGACATCTGAAAAGGAAAAGTTCGATCTATGAGAACTGGGACAGACCAAATTAACGTGAGCACTCCTTTCTGGAAGATGCAGTTTTATACTCTTTGCCTGAAAATTTTAGCCTCCTGTCATGTAAAGAAAGGGTGAGGAAATACCAGACTATTGCAAAACAAAATACAATAACCATTTGTATGCTTAACCCTGAATTGTACCCCATGTCTTTAAAATAAAAATTGAAAGAAAGAAAGAAATAAAACTACATAAAAAAATTCAAACTCTGCACTGCATATTCTCTGACAAATCAGCACCTGACCAAGTGAGCTAGATATATCCAAATACATTCCCTTCAATGGGCAGTTAAAAGTGCACCAGTGGCTGTGCTCGGTGGCTCAGTCTGTAATCCCAGCACTTTAGGAGGCCAAGATGAGTGGATTGCCTGAGCCTGTGGGTTCGAGACCTGCCTGGGCAACCTGGCGAGACCTCATCTCTACAATAAATCAAAAATTAGCCAGGTGTTGTACCACATGCCTGTATTTCCAGCTACTTGGAGGGCTGAGGCGGAAGGATCACTGGAGCCCAGCAAGTGGAGGCTGCAGTGGCCGGGAGCAGCCACTGCACTCCAGTCTGAGTGATAGAGTGAGACTCCAACTCAAAAAAAAAAAAAGTGCACCAGCAAGAAAGGAATGAGAATTTCTGAAAAGCATCACTGGCGGTCATCTATTACAAGCTAGAGTTTTTGCTGAGGGTTGCTGTCATTGACCTGGACTCCCTAACACTGGTGGGTAGTCATAGACTCCCGGTTTGGTAGAGCTGAATGACACAGTAGCTAACCCCCACAGTACCTGTGTTGTAATGTCTCTTCTTTAACTTCTGACTTGTTTGAGTAATTTATTTTCTCTCTTCTTTTTTTTTTTTTAGTAAGTCTAGCTAAGGGTTTGTCTATTTTATCTTTTCAAAAAAACAACTTGATTTCCTTGATTTTTTTTCTTTCTATTTTATTTGTCTACCATGAGGTTGGAAGTTTTTTTTGTTTTTTGTTTTGTAACTCATACCACTCTAGTTCTTCTGTCTATATTTATGCTCAAGTTAAAAGTGATTGTTTGGATAGAGTAAGAATGAGGTCAAGGTTCATTTATTTTTAATATGTGAATCTAGAAATAATATTCTTTCCCTAATTATTTTCATTGGTGCATTTATGGATAATTGATTGACTACATCTGGCTCTGTTTATCGATTCAGTTTAAATGAGATAGTTATCTGTCATGATGAAAATATTGCATTTTCTTTGTTACTGTAGTTTTATTTTTAATTTTGGAATCAAGTAGTTTTTGAGAAGAAGCTAGAAGTTTTTTGTTTTATTTTTTCCTGCATGTTTCTTCTCTGCCTGCTTTCAAGATTGTCTCTACATTTTGATTTTAGCAGTTTGGTTTTGAGTTTACTTTCTTTGAAATTGTCAAAACTTTTTGAAACCTTTAATTTAGACTTTTCACCAAATGTGCGACATTTTTGGCATTATTTATTCATGTATTGTACTGCTCCACATCGTTGATTATTGAATTCTCACAATAATTCAATGCATCTTAAACCACTTCATATTGTCCTATAGGCAACTGAGATTCTGTTCATCTTTGAAAATAAATTTTAATTGTTCAGTTTTCAAGATTATATACTTTCTATTGTTGCCGATTTATTTATTCATTTGTTAAGTTTATTAAAAATCCTGATGCATATGTATAAAGTACCACACATTGTGCCTAACATATAATAATATACAAGTTAACATGAGATCTATCCTCCCAACAAATTTTTTAAATGTACAATATAGAGTTGTTAGCCATAGGCACAATGCTGTACAGCAGATCTCTAGAAATTAATCATCTTTCATTACTGAAACTTTATGCCAATTGATTAAAGCAACTCTACCAAAAACAAAAGCTTTTGCTTAGTTATCTTTTTAGTTATCTTTGCTGGCAGTCAGAGTTGAAACATCAGGAAGTTTTCAAAGAACTGTATCTTTGGGGCTGGCTGGATGCAAGAGCAGTGTTGGAGAGAACTACAGAAACGGAAAAAGACAGTTCAACACTGATTAGCTCATAAAGTGTCTTGCTGTGCTGATTTTAGGGATTATTATGAAATTAATTGAGAGATAATGCAGAATTTTAAATAGGTGCTTAAAATAATATTAATGATGTATAAAGATCATGTCAATTATGTCCTCAGGGAAGAATTCTGAGAAATAACATTATAGTTGAAATCTAAAAGTTAAGGAAGGAGTCAAGCAACAAACATGAGGACAAATATTTGGGACATAGAAACAAGTAAGCTCAATATTTGAGTGAAATGTGGCAATTTTCAGGAACAGAAATAAGACCAGAAAGGACAACGTTTGACAAGCTAGGGAGAGAATAATGTAAGTTGTTGTTCTATACAAGGGTCACATAACTTCAGGCTTGGAAGTCAGGTTAAGGAGTTTGGATTTTCCTCTAAGTATTATTGAAAACAATTGAAACATAAGCAGCAGAGTGAACTAATTTTGTCATGTTTTAAACAAATTGATTCTGCCTGTTGGGTGAAGAATGAATGAGGAGAACGCAAAGCAACAGAGAAGATATGTCTGAGACTTAATATTATCCAGTACAAAGTTAACAGTAATGGGCATAGAACAAAGTGGAGCAGTTTGGAAAATAAATTAAAAGTAGCATACAGGTCTAGAGGAAAGATTATACAAGGACAATGATAGAAAAAGAAACAGGTTAGAATTCAGTTTGTGGCTTCAAAAACTGTGTGGATTATAGTACTATTTTCTGAAATGAGGACCCTTATATGGGAATCAAGACACAATCAGAAATATCACATAGGTAGAGAAGTAATTGCATCTGGAACTGTGTGAAAAGAGAGGGGATGGAGATCGGAGAACCATAAGCATGTAGATAATATTTGAAGCTGGATTAGTCATTTATGGGGCGGAAGGGAAGAAAAACATTTGGAATTATCTTTTGGAGGGTGGACCTCCTGAAGTACACTTGAAATTTGTTCCTCTGAACCCAACGATAGGCCAAAAGTTTTTACCTGGACTTCTATGAAAGTTTGAGAAGGCTGCATCATGATTTGTGGAAGACATGTCCCCAGTTGTGGCTAACAGATAGCTGGTTCTTCCACCATGACAACACACCTGCCCACACTGTGCTGAGTGTTCAGCAGTTTTGGACCAAAAACAGCATGACCCCCATGCCCCACCCTCCCTATTCACTGGATCTCCTTCTGAGCAATTTTTGTTTCCCCAGGTGAAAAAGTACTCAAAGGAAAACGTTTTGCTGAAAGAAAAATGGCAGAAGCAAAAATGGCTGAAACAGCAGAAGCAAAAATGGCAGAAGCACTAAAAGCCACCAAAATTGACGAATTCAAAAACTGTTTTGGACAGTGGAAAAAGTGAGATGTGTACGGCATCAAACGGAGTGTACTTTGAAGGTGGCTAAGTACTCATAAAGTTTAAGTACGCAATTTTTTATCAATAAATTCTAGTTTGGGGAGTCCTCCTCATTAGCATAATAATACAAATAATATGACCTACTTTATAAAATTTTTCTGTGAATTGAATAAGTTAATGCAAAGTTTTTAAAAACTGTTTCTGATTCAATTAATGTTTGTATTTTTAATGTTTAAGTTTCAGTAACAAATTAGATGTGAGTGGTAAGGGATAGGTGGTATTTGAAACATTTTTCTAGATTTCTGAATTTTGTTACTTGTTAAACAGAGATTTGAATATAAGAGAAAACTAGATGATGCATTCTGAGGCAGTAGCTATCTTGACTATATTCTCAGGACCTAGATTCAGAATAAATGTATTCAAAATCCTGCTACATAATTTGCCATACGCATGACTGTGACCAACATAAATTTCAATCCTTTACTAAGACATTGTCATACCATTATGATTCTTACAGAGTTCTTGTAGGGTTGAGTAAAGCAGGTAAACATTTTGCAAAATGCTGGGTACATAGAATAATTCCCCATTCTCTGTCTCTGTATTGTAATACTTCAATAATCAAAGATGGGAAGCAGATATAATACACATGCATACAAATATGTGAATGTGTTACACTAGAATGTATTAGAAATACATTAGAATGTGAACTCTATATTAGAATGTATATATATTTTAAATTCTCTATCTTAGCACTACCACTACTACTAACTACATCTTGGTTTTCCTTTCACTCTGTTGGTCGTTTCTTTTGATGCACAGAAATATTTTTTCAATTTTGATGCTGTCCAATTAATCTTTTTTTCTTTTTGCCTGTTCTTATATTCAATAAATCATTGACAAATTCAATGTCATGTTTTCTTTTCCCTTTGTTTTTTTCTAGGAGTTTGATAATTTTCTCTGTTACATTTAGGTTTTTAATCCATTTTTAATTTTTGTAAATGGTATAAGGTAAGGATCTAATTTCTTTTCCTTTGTATGTAATTATATAGTTTCCCCAGAACCCATTTGCTAAAAAGATTGTCCTTTCCCCATTGTGCGATCTTGGCAAAGATCAATCACTTGACTATATATTTAAAGGATTATTTCTGGGTTCTCTATTCTGTTCAATAGGTTTATATATATGTCTTTATGGCAACACTACCCAATTTTGAATAATGTAGTTTTGTAAGATGTTTTGTAATTAGAAATTTTCATACTTCTTATAATGTTTCTATTATTTTTTATTTTAATAACAGCTTAAAATATAATTCATGTAATATAAAATTACCCTTTTAAAATATGCAATTTAGTGGTTTTTAGTCTATTCACAGAATTGTGCATACATTTTCACTATATAATTTTAGGACACTTTAATTTCCCCAGAAAGAAAGCTCTAATCGTTAGGAATCACTCCCTTTTCCCCCCGACCTTACCCTCTGACAACCACTCAGGTATTTTCTGTCTCTATATGTTTGCCTATACTGGAAATTTCAGAAGATAAAATTTATCAATATGTGATCCTTTGTGATTGGTTTCTTTCATTTAGCATAATGGTTTCAAGATACATCCATGTTGCAGCATATATCAGTATTTCATCCCTTTTCATTGATAAATAACATTCTATTATATGATAAACCACAATTTCTTTATCTACTCATCAGTTGATAGACATTTAAGTTGCTTCTACTTTTTGACTACTAAGAATAATGTCATGAGCTATAGTGGGCATTAATGGACGTTTGAGACTCAGAGGGCGAAAGGGTGGAAATGGGGTAAGGAATAAAACATGACCTCTCAGGTACAATGTGTGCTGGAGGGATAATGTACACGTAAAGCCTGGACTTCATGGCTATACAATATATCCATGTAACAACAACAAAAATAACCACTTCTATCCCTAAAGTTATTGAAATAATAATAAAACAGAATAATGCCGTGAATCACTTTTAATCCAGCAATTAAAATAGACTTGCTAAACCACTTTCTGTGTATGAACTATATCCAGGTTTATAATTGTTAAATTAAGTATAACTTTGTCATGATTTTAAAAATATAAGCCTATAACTACAATATAATTCTAATATCAACTACAGATGTAGGTTCTAACAATGAATTTTAGGCAGAATTAACTAGATCAGCATTTCCTAAACAGTAGATAGCCAATCAATGCTGGGCTTGCTGGCTACAAAATCAACTGAATAATATACTGGAAAATATTGTCTGTGGGCCTTCTCCCCCAAAATTATAATTCTATGTTCATGTTGATGTGATCTGTTTATTACTCAGGGTTCTCTGGACAGAGAAAAAGGAAGAGAGAGAAAGAGAGGGAGGGAGAGAGGGAAGAAGAGAGAGAGAAAGAGAGAGAGAGGAAATGAATGATAACTTATTTTAAGTAATTGGTTCACGCAGTTCTGAAAGCTGGCAAGTCATAAATCAGTAGGGAAGGCTAGCAGGCTAGAAATTCAGGCAGGAACTTTATTCAGACTTGAGGCATCATTTGTTCCTTTTGGAGAATCCTCAGTTTTTTCTCTTAAAGCATTTACTGATTTGACAAGACCCACCCACATGATAGAAGTTTATCTCCTTAACTTAAAATCAACTAACTTGAAATATAAATTACACCAGCAAAATACATTTACAGCAATGTCTAGTGTTTGATCAAACATAAACTAGCCAAGTTGATACATAAAATTAGCCATCACAATTAGTATTTATTCTTTAATTCAGCTTTGTCTTAATGTTACTTAGAAGTGGCAAACATCAAACATTTGTGATTCTAGCTCCTTTGTCATTTTGAATTCATTTGGAAGGGAGTATAACATTTTATATATTCTAATGAAGAAAACATCATTTAGTATTTTTTAAAAAGTTGGAATAGTCTAAGTCCTAACATATCTTTGTTGGTCATAGCCGCTTTAATTGAATGCAGGGGTTATGGCTTGCTGCCTAACTTTCTTTTTTGTGACTTTCCACATTGTTTTCCCCTGATATTTCTCCATGCATAACTATTTTCCATGAAAAACTACTTGAAACTGGTATATGGGACAGGTTCTGGGAAAGGTGATTGAAAGAATAAAAGAGATTCAAAATTTTTTCACATTAGGGGAGGAAGATAGTTATTTGTTTCCCCTAACCCCATATCCCTCTGGTGCATACTTCCTCTTTCCTAATACCTGTGGATGTCAACAGTACCACTGGTGAGAGGGAAGGAGTGAAAATGTTCTTCAGGTAGAAATTATTCCCCTAAGTCTTGAGCTCTGAACAGGTGGCAGTTTCTCTCTGAATTATGGCTAACACTCTAGAGGAAAATTTCACCCCAGAGATTTTTTTGTTCTCACTTTCCACATGTAGGGAAGCAGATATAACTATGAGAGTATATTGTAAGAAAACTCATTCAATCCTAAAGGATTTCTCTCCTATAGATATGTCCAATGTTGTGCCATTTTTAGATATGTGAGCATATTCATCTAAATAATGTGCTATAATCAGATGAAGAGTCAGAATGATGGAGCACGGCTAGAAGAAGGTTTTAGAGAATTGATCTAAATAGAACCCAGGCTTATGCATCAACATAGTTTTGAACTATTCGTACTACAAGTATTTTTAAGATATTTTTTATTCAGATTGTCTTCTATAAGCCTCAAAACTTTTGCAAAAATAATTCATAGGGTCGAAAAACAAATAATGCTCATTCGAAACTCCAAATAAAATTAAATTCTTTTGAAAAAGCACTTTGTCTCAAGAGCATTGCTGATTTTAAAGAATAATATGTATTTCTATACTGAGTAGACCTTGCAGGTATTTAATTCAAGACACTTGGGTGAAAAGCAGGTTTATGACTGATAAAAAAATAGAAATGTTATTAATATCCACTCTAAACTAGTTTTTTTAAATGTGATATTGATAAAAGAATAAAGAAAGAAATATAAGTGAAATTTGTATGGCATGCATTTGACAATAAATCTTTAGTGGGATAATCAAAGTTATAGGATATGAAGACATAGTTTCAGGGACTATAGCAATATTATATAAAAGTTTTAAGAATCTATAAAAAGCAAAAATTTGTATATTTCTGTGTAAGACATATTAAAATGTTGCCATAAGTGTTGATAAATCTATAGGGTAGTCAGCATAAGTATTTAATTCCTGTTAAAAAGCTTTAAACATTAACGCAAATATCATACTGCATAGAATTTAGGTTCTATACAAAACAATGTTCATTTTTATCCTACGATTAAACAGTAAGACGTGTAAAGTTTTTTCTCAATTTGGGTTGGAAATGACCCTAATCCATTTATCTTATTTATTTAATAATGACATTTAAGTAGTGTAATGTGAAACATCAAAAGTGAGCTCAGTCTTTGACAGAATAATTTCATCTTCCCTGTTTTGATATTTACATTCTTTTTTCAGAATGATGATTATCAATCATCTCTGCTGTTCCAAATAACCAGAGAAACTTAAGAAAGAAAATCTGCAAGCAAATAATCAAAAACCTAAAATGAAAATTAAAAACCAACAACAGAGTAGATGCTGAAACCCTGCCCCCAGATATTTATTTCATTTGGGATGATACAAAATGCAGGAAGCATCAGTTGCAAAAAAAAAAAAAAAAAAATTCCTAAATGATTCTAGTGTGCATTTGATTCCAGGTAGTCTTTTAAATGTCTACAATAGGTTTACAACTATTTCACCCATAATCAATAATAATATTAGCTTCTTCTTTGAATTCTTCTGTATCTCATAACTTACTCTTTTCTAATTATTTTGTCTTAAATATCCAGAGTTTAATTAGTATAGTTTTGGCTACTTTATATTTTTTGCTGATTATAATGGAAATGTTTCTAGTGTTTTAGCATTAAATATTAAATTACATTTGGGACTGTAATCCCAGCATGTGGGAGGATTGTTTGAGTCCAGAGGTTCGAGACTTGTCTGGGCAAATTGGTGAGACCTCGTCTCTACAATAAATAAAAAAAATTAGTTGGGCATGATGGTGCATGCCTATGGTTCCAGCTACTTGGAATATTGAGGTGGAAGAATCACCTTGCCCAGCAGGTCGAGGCTGAGGCGGCCGTGAGTATGCCACTGCACTCCAGTCTGGGTGACAGAGTGAGACTCCAACGAAAAAAAAAATTACATTTGGTTTGGTATATGTATTTTATCATATTAATATAAATTTCTTTTATTTTTAAAATCTTCTTTAATGCATTGTAAGTGGAGAGAATAATACTGAGACTAATCACTATTGTTTAAATGAAGTAGTACACAGCAACCATTTGGCAAAGTTTTTGAGAGATGGTTAGGACTTGATGACCTATGTAAAATAACATATTTCACTCTATTCATTACCATTATATGGAACTCAAAGACTACATTATCTTAGCAAAAGTATATATGAATGTAACAACCCTCAAATTAATCCTACCATATACTGGTTATCATCTAATAACATTTTTCATATTTCTCTTCTCATCAGTGTATGAGAAAAGAATATTTTCCTTTTATGAACATGTGATTAAATATGATAGGATCATGGTTCTTGTGAACTAGTCTAGATTATTTTAATTATATACTCAACATATATAATATTAAAATGTTCAGAGATGCACATACATAATTAATAAGTAATTCACAAAGAAATGTATGCACTTCAAAATAGTTTTAAAATAAAATGTAAACTAAGAAAATAAAGTAGTCTTGTCCTCTGCCTTTCTCATGCTGTGCTGATGGCCAGCTCTCATTAGCCTCCTCCACTACCCATCTTCTTGAGACCCAACATCATGCCTTTAATTAAGTTGCAGAGTTCTGACGGAGAGACATTTGAAGTTGATATGGAAATTGTTAAGCAATCTGTGACTAACAAGTCTATGTTGGAAGATTTGGGAATGGATGATGAAGGAGATGATGACCCAGTTCCTCTCCCAAATGTCAATGCAGAAAAAAAAAAATTAAGGTAATTCAGTGGTGCACCCACCACAGGGATGACTCTCCTCCTCCTGAGGATAATGAGAACAAGGAAAAGTGAATAGATGATATCCCTGTTTGGAATCAAGAATTCTTGTAAGTTGATCAAGGAACACTTTTTTGAACTTGTTATGGCTGCAAACTACTTAGACATCAACTGTTCCCTTCATGTTACATGCAAGATTGTTGCCAATATGTCAAGGGGAAAATTTGCAAGACCTTCTATATCAAAAACCACTTTACTGAAAAGAAGAGAGGTGGCTCAGCCTGTAATCCCAGCACTTTGGGAGGCCAAGGCGAGTGGATTGCCTGAGCCCGTGGGTTCAAGACCTGTCCGGGCAACTTGGCAAGACCTCGTCTCTACAATAAATAAAAAATTAGCCGGGCATGGTATCGCACCTGTAGTGCCCGCTACTTGGAGGGCTGAGGCGGAAGGATCGCGGGAGACCTGCAAGTTGAGGCTGTGGTGGCCGGGAGCATGCCACTGCACTCCAGCCTGGGTGCCAGAGTGAGACTCCAACTCAAAAAAGAAGAGAAAAGA
Source organism: Tarsius wallacei (assembly GCA_963574415.1). NCBI lineage: Eukaryota > Metazoa > Chordata > Mammalia > Primates > Tarsiidae > Tarsius > Tarsius wallacei. The sequence continues at coordinate 20,845 of CAUYQG010038273.1, read as the reverse complement.
AAAGAAAAGAAGTAAACCCAGATACACAAAAAGAACCAAATGTTTTGCCTGACACTGTAACACTGTAAGGATTGTTCCAAATACCAGTTGCACTGCTCTATTAGACAAACAGTAGACAAATGCAGCAACTAAACAGTTGTATGAGCAGAATATTGTCCTCATTGCATGTGTGGTTTGAATACAGATTCCAAATCTATGGCTGAATTTCTTCTAGTATGATCCAAAGTTTGTTTTTTATTTGCTCTGAATAAAACAGAACTGTGGGCTCTCTATAAAGTGTGACATTCTGGGCTTTCCCTCTTTTTTGTAAAGTAATGTCTGCCTAGATTATTGTCCAGTTAATTTTGGTGACTTTTTAATAGTTGGCATTTTAAATAAAACAACTTGCAAAAAATACAAAATCAAAATAAAATAAGAAAACTAGCTCAAGATTTCATACTGAATAGTAATACTCTATTAAATCAAAACTTAATGTGTATTAGTTATTTGCAGAACACATATTTGCAAACACAAACATGTAAGCAAGTAAACTAGGAGTTCATAGAAGGATTAAAATAGCCAAAACACAGCATTGAGAGGTCTGATCTTCAAGAAGTTAATGGTTCATGAGGACTCTGCCCTCAAGAATGGATTAATCCATTCTTGGATTAATGGATTCATGGGTTAATGAATGGTAGTTTATCATGGGAGTGGGACTGGTGGTTTTATATAAGAGAAAGGAAGATCTGCGCCAGCATACTCAGTCCCTTGGCCATGTGATGCCCTACACCACCTCAGGACTCTTCAGAGAGTCCCCACCAGCACAAATGTCCTCACCAGATATAGCCCCTCAACACTGAAACCTTGAACTTCTCAGCCTTCCTAACTGTAAGTAATAAATTTATTTTCTTATTAAAAAAATTAATAATAATAGTCAAAACATTTAAGGGTAATATAAACTTTCTGATTGTTAAAATTTACCAATCAACTTCCTATTTCAACTTCACATCCAAAGACTTCAGAAATTGTCATTCTCATGCTTGTAACAAGAAAACTACAGAAAAAATTCAAAATATCTTGACTTTAATCCATCAGGAAACTGAGGCTGAAGGACATACCACTAACTCAAAATGCGGAGCTTAAGGGGAATGTGGAGTTGACTCTCATGTCTGCTCCCCTGCAGGAGAAGCAGCTGGAACCATAAACTGATGAGAAAGCTAAATGGTCATTTTCGAAAAATTGCTTATTCTGAGTATGAACTAGCATAAGAATAAAAAATATCCCCAGTGTCCACAGTCTTTTGTGGGCACCGAAACTTATTTGCGTATATATCCAGAAACCCTATCAAGTTTTTACAGTGTAGAGCCAAGCATTACCCCTTTTGACTTCGGAGAGGAAGGACAAAAGCAGTTACTGTGAAATACACCCAGAGCCTACACAAAGGCCTATACTTCAGGAGAAAAGACTAGCAGAGCCTTATGCCAACTGGGGAAAGGCATTTGTCCTCTAGACCCCTCTAGTCTTCCTGTCTCACCTAAGGGGTAGGAAGCTAAGAAACAATTGTAAAAGTCTTAATCCAGGGAAATAGTCCCAATAAAAAATGATTTAAGAAGATTTAGGACATGTATCCTTCTTTCGACATTACCACCATAACAACAGGGAGAAAAACAGTGGATTACAGAAAGATCTTTGTAGGATGTAGACTCTGTCTAAGGAGGGGTTCTTAGAGAAGCCCAAAGAAAGCAGAGGAGGCAAAATCAAGGAGATGAATAGGATGTAAAGGCTCTGAAACCTGCAGCTAAAGCAAACATTAAACAGGCTCGACTTCAGACCAGATTAACATAAAACTATAAAGACCTATTTATTTCTTTTTAATTATCCAATACATAATGTCTAGCTTTCAACAAGAGATTACAAGTCATGCTAAAAGACAAGAAAAACACGGTGGGAAGACACAAAGCAAGCAACAGATTCAGACTTCGATATGACATAAACATTGGAACTAAAAATAACTACTGAGGGAATTTAAAAGATATATGATTACTATGTGAAAGACTCTAATGGAACGAGGAGAAACTCTGAAGGAACAGATGGGTAATGTAAGCAGAGAGACAGGAACTCTAAGAAATAATGTTAAGAAAATGCTAGATATTGCAAACCATATCTGTAATTTGAATATCATAAGTAGAAGGGTGGTATGACTGAATATTTCCCAAAATTAAGGCAGAGGCCAAGGGGCAGAACCAGGAGGTTCATAGAACAACAAGCAGTGTAAATATTAAAAAAAAAAAAACTACACGTAGGCCTATTATATTTAAACTGAAGAAAGCAAAAGGGAAAAAGATAATCTTGAAAGAAACAGGGGTGTGGGGATCTTTACTTAGAGAGGGGCAAAATTAAGCAAATTATATAGACTTCTCATCAGAAGCCACACAAACATGAAGAGAATTAGGTGAAACAATTAATGTGTTAGTAGCAAAACAAAACAAAGCAACAACTTAGAATTTTATACCCAGTGAAATTGTTCTTCAAAAGTATATTCAGACATTTAAAGACATTACAAATAAGGGCCAAAGCCATTACTTGTGAAGTAAATTAAACTAAAGCCTCAATTTCACACCTTTGCATATCTCACAAAATGACTGAAATTGAAAATACTGATATAATACCAACTCTTGATATTATGTAGTAACCCAAACTCTCATAAATTTCTCATAGATGAACAAATAGCTGCAATCACCTTGAAAAGTGTTTGACATTATCAGCTGAAGTGGACCATATTCATATTCCTTTAGCAAGGAATTCCCTACTTCAGAGAAAGAATATGTATTTGCATTAATTGTTTATAACATCCATATGACTACAAAATGGGAACAATTGAAATATCTATTTATATTGTAGCCATTAAAATGAACACGATTTTGCTACTTTAGTAACTTAAATGAATCTCACAATATAATACTTTAGGAAAAAAATCAATTAAAGATATATTTACTATATTACTCTAGTTATATAAGTTAAAACAGATACATTTTTTTCTTGTGGACTTAGATGTTCCAGAATACAGTCAATTTTACCCTATCCTATATTAAAATATTCTATGACTATTTTCCTTTAAAAAATTCCTTTTAAGGGTTGAATAATTTTAAGTCAAAAATATCACTGCCATTCCTCAAAACCTAACTTTACTCTTCTGTAGAAGTTAATGTAAAGATATGCTGTTGTATTTCAAAACATAAAAATAAGTGTTTAAGTTTTAATAATATGATAGCAATTGAACAATAATAAATTTATAGCAATAATCAATAAATTACTTGTCAAATATATAAGAATGCATTTATAATACTTTTAAATAAATAATATTTAATAATTAAATACTAATGTATTTTAAAAATCTATTTCTAAAATTAATTCATGATTATGAAGTAAAATATTTTTTTCACTTAAAGATAATGCATTGTTTAGCTAAGAAACACACATCACAAGCACACAACATCATAAAAACATCATTACTTAAATCTCTTGTGATAGTGTGGAAATAAGAAAAATATTTCAGGAAGCCTTCTGAAGTATCATTCGAAATTAGTTTTTCCTTTGAATGTTATATTTGGTACTGTCCAAAAAACTGAGGGGAAATCAATCATTACTGGATTTAGTACATAAAAACCCATATGAAAAACTTCTGTTAAATTACTACATTTTGCTTCATAATATTACAAACGATTTTAATTAATCTGTTACATAAATTTAAACTCTAGCTACTTTTCATCTATTTGTTGCTTGGTTGAATAGAGTGAGCAAAGAGATCTTCCACCTAGAAAACTGGAGCCATTGTGTGTGAAGTGCATTATCAGTAGTTGACTTTAATTAACCCAGTTCTGCTAGGGATTATGCTAGACACTTAAATTGTCATACTTTAATTATCATTGTGATCTTACAAAGTAGGCATTTTTATTATTTGCATTTTAGAATGGAGGAAGAAACAGTATGGCATGTGGTCAGAAGTTCACACAGCTATCTAGTAGTAGATCCAAGATATCAACCTGATCAAGACCTACTCAGTAATTAAAGTTTTAATCTGCATTCTGCTGATGAGCTAATTCAAAGCACTGGTTATAAATTCACCCCAGTTTCTTCAGTGTACACCACAAGAGAGAATTGTAGAAAAATCAAAACCTAACTTCTGGTGAAAACAATATTTAGGAGAAATCTTAAGACTTACTTATATACATAGATCAGGCACTGTTTCCAAGTGCTTTGCATGTGTTATTTATTTAACCCTCATGAGAATTTTAGAAGATAGAAACTATTCTTCCCGTCTTACCTATGAGAAATCTAAGTAACAAGAGTCATTAAACAACTTGCCCCAGATTCAAATTGCAAAGCTGATTCAAGTCCAGAGTCTATTATTTTAATTACTAAGATTAATTAATTAATAATTTTTAAATGCCATATTGCCCCAGAGTAGAAGAGGAGAACACAAAGATGGAAGAGTAATAGCAGGTAACGTATACTTTTTAAAAATGTAATTCTTAATAGGGATATCTTGAAAATTTTGAAAGAAGTGGAATTAAGATGTGCCTTTGGCCAGGCTCGGTGGCTCAACCTGTAATCCCAGTACTTTATGAGGCCAAGGCGAGTGGGTTACCTGAGCCCGCAGGTTCAAGACCAGCTTGGGCAACTTAGCGAGACCTCATCTCTACAATAAATTTTTTTAAAAAGAGATGTGCCTTTAAGGAAATATAGGGCATCCTCAGATACAAAAACAGGTAGGGAAAACAAGACACAAGAGGAGCCAAATGGGCTAGAGATACCTAAAGACACAGTGATAGAGCATTTGTACTTAGTGGAAGGATGGAACAGGAGATTAGGAGAACAATTCAGGTACATTCAGAATAGAAAAGACCACAAACTTAAAATGAGGGATTTGGACTTTATACTGTTAAAGATAAAATATATTCACCAGTTAATTGAAATGGTAAGATTTAGATTTTCAAAATGTATTTTTAACTATGTTGCCAATATAATTTGACTCTAACCAAGCTTCTTTATGTGTTTATGACTATTTTCCCAGAAAAAAAAATTGTGAACAGAGTCTCCTTTTTCTTTAAAAAAATTCCTTGTTAAGACAATAAATTTTATGATTATTCTAACTTGGACCGATATTTATACTTCAAATTGGCAAAAAGCTTAATTTTGACATTATTAAGTATTGGTGAATGTTCAAGATTTTTTAATTGGAATGGTCAGTTTGAAAGACAGCTTCACAGACATATTAAAATATCTATTTCAAAGAAGCAATACAAAACTTCAAAACCTATCCCAGGGAAATGTGATAATGTGCCCAAGGAGACATGAACAAAGATGTTAGTTGTCTCATTGCATTATGAAACAAGTAAAAAAATAAAAAATACCTCCCAATAAGTAAATTGCTATATAAACTATAGTCTACGTTTACTATGTGTTATTATACAAAGGTTCAAAAGGCAAAAAAGACAGGCCCATGGGTACTGACATAGAAAGCAAATTAAATAAAGCAACAATAGTATTACTTTATTTCTTCTATGTATGTGAAGGAAAAGTAAAAGACTAAAGGGAAACATATAACTTCATTGAAAAAGGTGCTGAAATAAGGTTTGTGAGCTAATTAAGACGGTATCTACTATATAAATAAACATTCAAGATAACATGAACTCTAGTTGTGGTATATACATTAAAAAAAGTAGGCAGATTTAAGAAATTACATGAATAAAATTAACAAGATTTTAAACCTTATTTATACAGATAGTAAAGGAACAGCCTGACTCAAAAAAGACTCCAACTTTTGAATATGAATTTCTGGGAAGATGATGATCTCATTTTAGAAATATTCAAGCAGAAAATACATGAAGCTGAATATAATGCTCTAAACTTTTTTTTTTTTGCATTCTTCATCTGAGTCCTGACAGACCTGCCATGTAAAGATAACTAGCTATGAGTTAAAGTTACTCTTTCTGATCTGCATTCATTTGCATGGTACTGTATATAGCATTATCACATTGTGCTACGGCTTTTCTGTTTTCCACACGAGTCTGTGACCTTGAAAATTTTGCCCAACTTTACAAAATCTGACCCAAGTCTTTACCTATGGTCGTATTCCATATTGCCCATGAAAATAAGTACAATGTCAGCTTTCCTTACAACTTTTAAACTCATATTTTAACTTCCTCTAAACATACATGTTTATTTTTATATGCATATAACACTACGATATTTTATTGACTGATATAATTTATGACACTGCATTATGATGTATGACTTTTCTTTTTCTTTTTCTTTTTTTTTTTTTGCTCTACTATTCACTGGGCTAAAGAGGACAGGTCTTATTTTGAATCATACAGTATCCAGTTCATAGCAAAGATCAAATAAAAGAATGGTTGTAGAATGACAATGTAGAGTCATATATATGGAATACTGAAATACTTGATGAAAAGACTAGCAGAAATAAAGTGTCTTAATTTGTTTTTCAAATTTTCTTTGTCCCTGAGGTTCATTTAAAATTTTTGCATTAGGATACTATCCAACATTAGACTTCTGTCATCTGTATAGCATCCACAGAGGCATTTTAAGAAATGCCATAACATCAGTGCCATAATGTTTGCTTTTAGAATTGTTTATTAAGAAAAAGCTAAACTGGTAAGCCAAACAGAACCAAATTATATAGAAAATCCAAAATATTTATCCATGTTGTTCCATTTTTTAAAAAGTTAAAATATACTGTATGTAAGTAAGTTTATAGCAAATTGGCTCATTTTATCAGTTCATTCATTTTATGGATTTTAAGACCTTTTAGACCAACAGTGCTGCTGTTGTTCTAGTCATGTCTCACTCTGTTTTGAACAACTGTATTTTTTCTCCATTATGTAACTTAACCTTTGGATGTGCGGCTTGAAAACCAGCCCATACTACACCATATATTCCTGTGGCTAAGTTTGCTTTGGAAGCCAGGGGATGGCTTTTTATTATTTTTCCTTATTTTTTATATTTTAATTTGTCAGCTTATAGGTAAATCAATAGATTTTAAAATTATCTTAAAGTGAGCATTACTACAATGTTTCATCTTTCTTTTAGATTCAGGGGTACACATGCATGTTCATTACGTGGACATATTGTGTAGTGGTGGGTCAGGGGTTTCAGGTGACCCATTCCTCAGAAAATGCACATCATACTCCATAGGTAATTTCTGAACCCTGGTCTCCCTCTCCATCTCACTCCTTATTGGTGTCCCTAGCAGCTATTATGTCCATCTTTGTGACGATTTAGCTCCCACATATGAGTGAGATTATGCAGTGTTTGGTTTTCTGTTCACTTAGGATGATGATTCCCAGCTCCATCCATGTTGCTGCAAAGAACATGATTTCATTCTTTTTTTATGGCTATGTATATATACCACTTTTTAAAATTCAGTCAATTGTTGGTGAGCACTTAGATTGGTTCCATGATTTTACTATTGTGAATAGTGCTGCAATTAACATTCGAGTACAGTTTTCTTTTTAATATATTAATTTATTTTCCTTTGGGTAGATCCTTAGCAATGGGATTGCTGGGTCAAATAGTAATTTGATTTTTAGTTCTTTGAGAAATATCCATACTGTCTTCCATGGAGGCTGAACTAGTTTCCAATCCAACATTACTACAATTTCTAAGTGCATGCATTAGGAAGTGACTAACATACAATAGTTTATTTAGTATGTTATTTTTTACAGTTTCACTTATATGTCATACATAAAGTTTGCAACCTGTTGTCCTAAAATAAAACTTTCTTACAGAAAAAAAAAATATTAGTGTTTAAGAAAGCAGCAATAATGAAAATTACTATTATTTTCCCATTATGATTTAGAACTAATGACATAAAATTACATATATATGTATTTAAAGTCATTGCATTCCAATTTTAAACTTAAATTAAGCATTTTATTTTAAAATACAAACTGTACTTTCTCCACCTCTGGGTAAATTTTATAGTGCTAATGAATTGCTTAATGTGCATAGGACGTTGTATGCTAAATGACTGGAAATGCTCATGAGAATTGAAAAAAGAACATTATATATTAACTCAATTGAAATGTAAAAAAAGAAAGTACTTTGAATAAAAATATTTAAATGTTGAATTCAAGATTTTACTAGCATGATGTTACTTTATGAAATTTAATATTAGTGTCAAAGATCTAAATTTTTCCTGCAAAGAGGAAAATAAAAGCTTATCACATTCTTATAGACATTAATATAAATAATAAAAATAAATATATGCTAAAGTTGGCCTCTTCAGTGTATGAGGTATACTGCTAGTCCTCCAATTCTACATTTCAATGTAAAAAAAAGTCTGCCTTTTTAGCTATTTGTCAGCCAGGAGAGACAGATGAATCTACAAATTGAACAGTGCGTGTTTGTACGAGTGTGAAGATGTGTGCACATACTATATATGACTATGTGGAGAAATAGGCTTGCTGAGAAACTGGCATAAGAAGGTAGAAATATTATTCAAGGACACCTTGAATATTTTATCATCAAACATTCCCTGAATAAGGTTGTATCTCAGTTGAAACTGAGAATATATAAGAATATATTAGAATACTTGCATAAAAATGTTCAAATGGAAGCATATAGACAGGTAATGTTGCTTGTTGTGCAATACACTGTAAGCCTAATTATAAAGAATCATGGTATAGAAAAAATTTGGATCTTTTTTTTTTTTTTTTTTTTTGAGTTGGAGTCTCACTCTGTCGCCCAGACTGGGGTGCAGTGGCCGCTCCCGGCCACCGCAGTCTCGACCTGCTGGGCTCCGGCGATCCTTCCACCTCAGCCTTCCAAGTAGCTGGAACTACAGGCGCGCACTACCACGCCCGGCTAATTTTTTGATTTATTGTAGAGATGAGGTCTCGAATCTGCCGGCTCGAACCCGCCGGCTCAGGCAATTCACTCACCTCAGCCTCCCAAGGTGCAGGATTACAGGCTGAGCCACCGAGCCCGGCTAAAAATTTGGATCTTACATGAAAGGAACAAGTTATCTGCAGCAATAATATCCTATAGGAAACAAATATCATGTAAAAGACTACAACTACTTGTGCTCTGGTAAGTTTTATATTCTTGACTAAATAAATCAGAAATATATAGCAATTGTGTGTTTGTGTGTATGGGTGTGTGTGCTCATATGTGTGTGTGCTATTTATCCTTGGTAACCTGCAAATTGTCCCGTAAAAATGCAGATAAAAATTAGTATACTTATTAGTATACGTATAACAAAACAAAATTACAATGCTAATTCTGAAAATATAACAAAAAATGTACTTAGTTATCTTTAGTTTCAACTAAGTAAAATGAACTATAAAAACAAAATCTTCTCAAGGAAAACATACATCAAGTTGCATTTTCAAAAGTGATTCTACTTACTCGGATAACATTTTTTAAGATTTTCAGGTTATTAACTTTGACATTTCTACTCTAGACACTAACAAACTATTATCAAAATGTGTCTGTGTGAAGCCTTCAAAATTTTGAAATCAATAACATGTTTAAAAAACCGTATTTAAAAATTTCCTAACCACAAGTATCATCAACCTAAGAACACTGTGATTATTTAAATAGGCAACAGTAATCTTCCATGAAGATGAAAAAAATTAAATAAGTTAAGAAGCACAGAGAACCATGTTTAACTCTTGCCCTAATTTTTAATCTCAAGAAAAAAACAGAGGAGGAAAAATAATAGCTTTGTTTAATAAAATCTATATGTGTTAAGGTAACAATCTCATTTATATTGGCAAAAGTGTAAATGTTATCATTGTCATAATAATGTGGAGTCTCTGTTCTGCATAAAAGTTGGCCCACAGAATCAGAATTTTAGAAATATAAAAATACAAGAAGCATACAAGGCCATTTTGTCCAAACAAAATTTATTTTGTTTATCTTTTATTTTACAGGTAAAGTGAAAAGTAAAGCTAAATAGCAAAGTTATTTCAATTTAATATATTACTTATAATTTCCTGATATTGAAAATGTAGTCAATTCTAATTAATGTGTCAAAAACATGAGACATATTCTCAAGTCTTATTAATATTGAAAAGAGATTTATCTTATCCTTACATATCCCTCTAGTTACACCTTATCTCTGCTCTTCGGTTTTCAACTCCAGCTTTTTAAAAATGCTTTATGCTTGCTATTCAACATCCTTCCCCACCATTTAAAATGATCACAAAGGGGAGCCCCTAACTCTAGGTGGAAATGCCTAAAGCTCTTCAGACTCTCAATCTGATTATACTAACTCACAACATTTCTGTAGGCACTAAGATACACAGAGTCCCTAGTGAGTCTCTCCCATTCTTGGAGGTACAGAGCAGTAATTAGTCACATATGACAGGAGATCTCAAAGACTGTGGAAAATACAGATTGTTGATTATGGGGTTGAGAGATGCAGACTTATGGTGCCCTACGTACATTCCAGTAGAAAATGGGCACTGTAGAATCAATAAAGCAAATTAAGTTATTAACCTGAGCTGTTAGTTTACTATGAAAAGTATCAAAAATTCTAAAGATGCATTTAGGCGTGTAGGCAGCCATCCTGGAAGTATGTGGTGGGTTGGCAACGATCGTGATGACTCCAATAACGATAGCGGAACAGGGTCACACTTTAGGTTGTAACATGTCCCTTAGGGGACTGCTCCTAGCTTCTGTTTTCACTACATAACACCTCTTCTTGCCATGGTCACTAATGGCCTTGTAATTAATTGCAATGACAACTTTTCCTTATTGATTGTTACCTAAATTATCTGCAGCTACTGACAATTTTTACAACATTCTTCATCCTAAAGTTCTCTTTCACCTTGGATTTATTAATATATTGAGTCAAGATATTTTAATACATGCATCATTGACATTATCTTTAACATATACTTAATGGCCGGGCTCGGTGGCTCAGCCTGTAATTTTGCACTTTGGGAGGCCGAGGTGAGTGAATTGCCTGAGCCCGCGAGTTCGAGACCCGCCTGGGCAACTCCGCGAGACCTCATCTCTACCATAAATCAAAAAATTAGCAGGGCGTGGTAGCGCGCGCCTGCAGTTCCAGCTACTTGGAAGGCTTAGGCGGAAGGATCGCCGGAGCCCAGCAGGTAGAGGCTGCGGTGGCTGGGAGCGTACCACTGCACTCCAGTCTGGGCGACAGAGTTTGACTCCAACTCAAAACAAAAAACATATACTTCATGAAAAGGAGCTTTTATTCATCATCACCATTATCATGATCACCACCATTATAGTCACTAATACATATAACTAGTTTTCGTAGTATTTCTAGACAATCTGAGAACTTCCTTTATTGTAGGAAATCCTCATCAAACCCAGGTGACCCCACAATTCTTGTTAATACATTAATAAATATTAGGAATTGGGGTGGAGAATAAAACAATACTGTCAAAGTAGAAATGTAAAAGAAGAGATGAAAATGAAAATAGGTGTTTGTTCCTCATAACGTTAGGCTCTTATTTATGTATGTATGTATTTATTTATTTAGTTTTTTTTAATTGTGGGGTACAAATCAGGGTGAGGTATGCAAATATTCATTGTGCAGGTACCCTTGTTGATGAGTTGTGCCCTCCCCAGGCAGATCTCTACAACTGTTAATCCCACCTCCCCATTCCCCCCTTCCCCAGCTGTTTCCTGCTACTGTCAATCCTTTTGTTATAGTATTAAGGTAGTTGTTCAAGGTCCACTTATGGGTGAGAACATGTGATACTCAGATCTTTGTTTCTGTGAAAGATCACTCAGCATTATAAACTCCAATTCCATCCAGGTTGCTGCAAAGTTCATGATTTTGTTCTTCCTTATGGCTGCATAATAGTCCATTGTGTATATGTACCACATTTTTAAAAATCCAGTCCTCTTTTGATGGGTGACACGGTTGCGTCCATGTTCTTGCTGTTGTGAACAATGCTGCGATAAACATACGTGTGCAGGTATCTTTTTTATAGAGTGATCTTAGTTCTTCCGGATATATTCCCAGTAGGGGGATTTCAGGGTCATATGGAGGGTTGATTTTCAGAACTTTTAGGAGTTGCCACACTGTTTTCCACAGAGGCTGTACTAGTTACACTCCCACCAACAGTGTAGAAGTGTTCCCTTTTCACCACATCCTCTCCAGCATCTACTATTTTTTGAGTTATTGATGATGGCCATTCTGACTGGAGTTAGGTGGTATCTCAGTATAGTTTTAATTTGCATCTCGAAATCTACATTATTAACTGAATGCCATTACATCCTATTTCAAGCTTTATAGGAAAGTGTACATATTTCAAATAAACCACTGGGTATCACAATTCCCTTACATGTGTTTACACACCAAAATCCTACACCTGTAACTTCTATGCACAGCAGGAAAGCTTTTGCTTAATTTAACATACACACTGGCAGCCAGAATCACACAAAAATGAATAGTATACTATATAATGTATATTTAACATATCCATGAGGAAAATAGGTGTCTAAAGAATAAAAGGTTTTATTTTACTTTTTCTGTTTTAATTAAATACGGTAGAGGGAAAAAAATTGAGTTGAGGAGTTTTAAAGAATATGGACAATACTTTTTACTAAATACCATTCATTTCAATAAATAATTTTGATCTATTATGTGTGGTATACTTTGCTTGGAAATCCACATTTTTATAAAAGTTCACATTATAGTCCAGGCCCTCAAGTAGCAGACTGTTTATAATCATTTTAAAAGGCAAGTCTATAAATGATGAGCAGAGAAGGCAGAATGAGATATCATGTCCATGCAGACAAGGTTGCAGTCAAGTCTGATTTGGAAAATGTGAATTTACATTTATATTCACTTCTACTTTTTATTCTGGTTTTTCTGTTTCCATAAATAGCAGTTTTTTTTTCTTACCTAGAGTTAGCTTCCCAAATACAAATTTTCACTGTAGCTTAGCTTTGGCATCTTGGGTTGTAATATTTAGGACATCCAATAAACATACATGCTGCCTCTTTTTTGTAAAGAGGTGTGGAGACCCCGTGGTGTGTCACCACATAAAGGAAGCCCTCATTCCCGACTCTTTCTAGAGTAGAAAGCTAATCCTAAGCGGCCATGTGGTCTTGTTGGAAAGAATTCAAATTAATTTTAAAATTAAGAGACTTGATTTCCAACTCTTTCTCCTTTGACATTAATAAATTCTAGTTCTATCATGCTCGGCTTATCCTCACCATTGGATCTTCTCTCATGTTCTGATCTTATATGAAATGAAAATATTGGGACACAGTACAAAACTCTTTTTTCCACAGAATACTTTACTGGCAAAGTGGGAAAGCCACTTATTATATTTTAAATTGATTTGTTTTTGCCTTTATCTTCTACAGTGGAACATAAGCTCCATAAAGAGTGAGACAATGCCTGACAATTACTAAACCCAGTATAATATACTATATTGGCTTGGTACTTATTAAACCATTTTGAATAAATAAATATATAAAGGCTAACCTTGTTAGAATATCTTCATTTCTTGGTGAAAGAGAGTAAGTATAAAGCCCTGTAAAAGGACCAAACTTGGCACACTGAAAGTATATAGAAGAGCAAACCATTGTGACTACAATGGTGTGAATACGTAGTCTACCCGTGGTAGGGAATGAGACAGAGAGATTAGGAGGGAAAACATGAAGTGGGGCCTTGCATTAGTTAAACTAATGCCAGAAGAATTCACAGGTAAAATGAAAACATCCATAACAATACAGTGGAAGTCCAATACCACCAGTTTTTCTAATAGGCCAATGTTGGAGGCATGGGGAGTGTCACTGCTCCATAACAACTTTGAGATATCCAGAAATCTTTAACGCCTGACCTCCAAGGTCATTTTCTGCTAAAATTCCATAACCTATTACACATTCATGAGGCCACAAGCTGCTGAAAGGAAATTTTGAACATGTCTTCTAGTTGTACATCCATGCAGAAGGGGATTTAGAAAGCAGTCAGGCACTCTCTGCCAAAGCCACGTGGGTCATGATAAGGAGGAGTGCCTTGATTGTAAGTATAGGGGAAACCCACTGGAAAATTTTAAAAAGGAAAATAACATAGCTTACATTTTTAAGGTTATTATGTCTGTTGTGCTGACAATATAATATAGGCCAACAAATTAGAACCAGAGAGAACGTGCCCTTTCTTGTAAGATTAGGTTGTGGTGAAGGCTTAGACTAAACTAGAGTGCTACCTAGCCCAGTAGGTAGCAAGAAATGTTTTAATTTAGGCTATATTTTGCTGAAAATTTCATATAGGATGTAATTTCAACAAGGAAGTTCCTAAGGCTGGATAATATTCCCCTCTTTTGACCTTTTAAAATTCCCTGTTCAATTACTATTATTGCATTTAAAACCCTTCATTTGTTTAACCATCTCCGATTACATAGCAAACTCTCTGAGGTAAAGACTACATCTTCATAACCCTGGGTTATGTTACACTGCTTGATGAATTGAAGCACACAATCAATTATTTTTGTATTGAATCAAATGAAAAACCTTGCCTATGGACACAACACAATTACAAAGTCAGAGCCAATATTGAAATCCTGATGTGGTTTATTACAAAACCAGCTTCCTTCCACTATTTTATATTCCAGCAATTTATATACTTCAAAAGAACAAGGCAAATTTATATTTAACCCTAACTAGTTGATGCCTTTGGGTATCTAATCTGGAAATTAAAGTGTTACAACATAATTTGCAAACTTATAACAATATTTTATATGAAATGAATATTTTTGTGTAGTTTATTCTGTCTGGTACAAAACTTTCAACAGAATTTAGAGGCAAGAAAAATGAGATTTAAATTTTGAAAAGACAGGAATAATCAGTGTTCATAGCAGAATATAGGATCTCTGCCCCAAAATGCAAAGGCACAAACAGAAAACTAATACTGATATTCATTGGTTTATTTATTGATTCCTTCAGCAAATATTGTCATCTGACTATGAAGAAAGAAGTGCAATACTTGCAGAAGACAAAGTAGTGAAAAAAAGTTTAAGTATCCTGCTCCCATAAAATGTGCTTTTTCCTGTAAACTGAGTTTGATTTTGATTTTAAACATCTAATGCCAAAACAATGATATGCAAGCAAACAAAGAAGAAACACAACAGAAACTAAAAACTAGTGTTAGATATCAAGGCAGAAAAGTACTATTTTACTCCAGATGTGCAGGATACAAAGATTGACGTGGATGTAGGAAAAAAAACGCCCCCTGCCTTGTTCAAGACTTGTGCAGGGACAGACAAAAGTAATAAGTAATAAGTTAAAAGTTTTCTGTGTTTGAGAATAGTGAAGCTGGAGAATAAGGGTTTTACAACATATGTTCTTATTCTCATCCAGTAATTATGAAAATGGAAAAGATGCATAACAGCAAGTATTAGAGAGTTATGAAGAAAAATGGAGGTTGTGATAGAGTTTCTGATGGTGCACATAAACTGAGGAAAGCATTCTTTTCATTTACCATACTTCACTTTTCGTCAAGCTTTGAAAATCTCCTTGAATAAATTATTTAATAAATGGTGGGTGCTCTGATCATGGGTCTTTCATCAGAAGCTTGGGTGGTAAACTTCAATATCCACTTCTGCATTTTCTCTTCAGACACTCTTCCCATAAAGAAGCTACATTTGCCCCCAAAGAAGCTTAGGACATTTTTAAAAATCCATCATGACTTTATTAGATTCTGATTTTATTAGACCTTTTAGAAATTCCTTAAAGTTGAAAAACTTAACTTGGAAAATGTGTTGATGCATTCACTTAGAATATTATTTTTATTTATCCTTGTAAACATTTTACCTAAATATTGAACTTTGCTGGTTTCATTAAGGAGAAAGACTCATCCTAGTTGCCAATTCTAAACATAATCTTGACTCAAAAGAAGTAATAGATATCTTATCTTCCAATCAACTTCACAGAAGTAATTTCATTTCTATGTCTGATTGTAAATAATTTTCTGAGACCTGAAGACTGCCTACCTTGTTGGATATGCTTAGCAGTCTTGTATCTAAAACTGTTGCTCTTGGCTCCTCAAAAAATCTCTTAAGGCAAATATTTCACTAAAATATTCAAAAAACCCTACAGAGGCACTTCATTCTTCAGAGGACTTCAGTATTTCTAAAAGAAATGAATAAAGGCTCCCAACAGAAATAATATTAAAAGTGCAAGTAACTTTTGCTTGTTTTTGAGAGAAATAAATCAGATTTTAAAGTTAGAAATTACTTTAAAATAAAAGATACACAGCTGAAAAACTTAAAACTAAACAACAATTAGGTTTTAGAAACTAGTTTATGAACATGGCCTGTTCATAAGCAAAATAAGCATTCTAAGAAGATTAATGTGATATAGTTACTATTCAGCAGTTCAATGCTAATTAGGAACCAAGGAGTTTGAGGTATGTCCAGACAAGGACAATGATCAGTTTAAAATAAATTTAAATTATTATTAAATTGTATGCCCAATATCATAAAGTTCAATATAAAAAACAATTTACAAATTGTTTGAATATACAGTATAGTTAGTTAAAGGATAAAGAAATATTTTCCTCTATTGGACTCATAATGCAATGCTTTATTGAAGGAATGCATCATTCTTATCTTGGTACAAATACATAGCTTTCTGCAGCACTTTAGATTATTAGTTGAATCTACAGACAGGAATCTAGAAAACCTGAGACTGTAAAATATTTTAACATGATAATATAGTGTATATCATATATTCATATATATATATCATTCATGTATTAATAATCCTAGGGTTGGCAGTATGATATAACTCACCTCATATCCCTAACCACCTAAAATAGAATCACTTAGAGTCCTTGTTAAAAACTAAGATTATGAAATTTCTCTTTAGACTTCCTGTCCTAGTCTGAAGAAGATGGGACTAACAATAACAAATACCTCATGGGATTTTTGTAATAATTAAATGAGAAAACCCACACAAATCTTCTAGCACAGTGTCTGAAATTTAATTATTATGTTGTGTTGTGACTGGGAATCTACTTTTTTATTCATAACTAAATTTTGAGAACCACAGGTAATGAATAGAGCATATTATATTTGCTATCTTTAGCCAAAAGAATCTGAGCTAGAATTGTCAACTGGGATGTACCTGGTCTTTATGCATAATATGAGAGTTCCCAGTTGAATTATTTATCAGAGAACTTTACAATGAGAACAAAATATTGGAACCTCACTAAAATAGCATGCAGGGAACCATACAAAGATTTCAGCATAATTTTATTATCAGTTAATAAATAAATGTTTGCAAACATGAAAGTAGATAATGATAAAGTAGACTTTATAAAATTCATAACTTTAATCAGAATATAGTATTAAGAGAATTAAAATGCCAGCCATATAACTGGAGAAGACAAAAGATAGATATACATAACATACACATTTACCACACACATACATATATGCATACACACAGAAAAGAAGGTTCTTGCTATGACATCAGAAACCCCAGTAGACTTCAGAGCTGAGCAAATTATCAAAAACAAAGAGACATGACAATGATATAACTACAAATCCTGCAACTGTTAAAAGGAAAATAAGAAGTCCTATCAGCAAATCTGTGCACATAAGTTATAAAAACAGAAAAAATGGATCCATTTCTTAAAAAACACCAACTACCCAAGTTCCCCCAACATGTAATACATTGTCTGAATAGTCCTAAATATTAAAGAAATGGAATCTGTGATTTAAAAACTTCTACAAAAAGAAATGTCCAAGCCAGATGGTTTCAGTGGATATTTTTAGAACAACTTTGGAAACCTTTTTGACTATTTGCACTTTCTTCAAAAGCTAAACATATGATCATAATCCAGCAAGTCGATTACCATGTGTATTCTCAACAAGTCTGCTCTTGAGGTCATGTATCTCTCTAGTTTGTGTTCTCGTCTCCTCAACCATATCTTTAATTTGTTTTGTCTTTTTATTCAACATGGTTTCCATCTCTTCCAAATGCAATTGAAGAGCAGCTACCTATAAGAATGTAAGATTTTTACAAGTGATTAATTGAAAAGAAAAAAAAATCAATTCTTTTCAAATAGATGTGTTATTACGAAGTTATACAGAAAAAAAAAGAATTACACCACTCACTACCAACCCTCACACACATACACAGTGTATCTCCTCAAAATCATAATCCTGCTCAAGAGAATTTGAAAACCTGTGCTATAAGGTATCTTAAATAAATCAGCTTTCTCTTCAAATTTAGCAAAACATTATGGAAAACATTTTTGTTTGTTTTATTTGTCCTTTTCTTTAATGCAATAGGATTGCTTAACACAGTCTTATATAAACAATTCTGTTCTGGGATTCCTATCTTCTCCATTAAATGACATTATAAAATTTAATTTTGTAAAAATTTCTGGAGACAAATAGGCATTACTTAAGAAAGAAGCAAACCTTTTAAATATCTTAAGACCGAGTAACTTTCTTCAAAAAAAAATTGAAAATACAGTGGAATTAATATTTAAAATAATACCGTGATTCTTGCACTCAAAATCATCTTTTCCAAATAAACTGGACGTAAAATGGTTAGCTGTTTCCCAAAATCTACTATGCATTTCTCTTGGTAAGAGTTTTAACTGCTTGTCTGCTTAAGTAGAGAGAATGTTAACCCAACCTCACCGGAAGTTAGTAACAGTTAATGTTATGGGTAAATTGTGGGTCACTCAATTAAAATGAAATTGGTTTTCTTGTACTTTCATTGCACCTTCCTTATGTTGAGCCTGAAGAACACTGTGACAATGACTCAAATTTGACCATGTAGCTAGGACAATACCACAAAGGAAGGCTGAGTGAAAAAGAGAAAAGGGATCGCTGTCCTTGAATTATTCTGTGCAGGACTGCCATCCCACTAGGCTGCCCTGCCCTCATCTGGGCTCATGTAAGAAGAAAAGAAGGAGATGAGAGGAGATGAGGGAGGAAGTGGGTTAAAGAGGGAGCCAGAGTTCTACCACATTAGGCATGGATAATACATGATGAACACAACAAGCACTCTATCATTCAATTTATAATAATATAAGAGAGACATATATTAATAGAATTAATTATATAAGAATTACAAAACCACAAATGTGATTATGTAAGAGATAATGATGTTCTAAAAAGCTCTTAATAAATAAAATCAATCTACTTAAAAGGGTGGAGGAAGTCTAGCCAGGGAAATGACTATTGAGTTGAGATTTGAATGATAAATAAGAAATGCCTGATAATGAGATACTGGAAGACAGTTTAATTCAAAGGAAATATTGCATGTGCACATGCCTTCAAGACTAAATATAGGACTACAACATGTGGAAAGGAGGTCAGGTTAGAGAGTCTTGTAGACCAAGTCAGAAGGCAAAAGTCATTCTTTTTCCATTCTGGTTTCTTGCAGGTTGAGCCCCTGGTCTGTGTTCTTTGCTGTTTATTTTCTTAACTCCTAGAGGAAGTGGAATGACATGACCTAGTAACAGAATTTGGTGGCAATAAAGTAGTCTTGTTCAACTCTGTTGCTCCTTTCTCTCTTTTGGTAGTAAATTTGCCATCAAGTTCAGATGACTCACCACTACCTCATTCCTGAATCCTTTCTCAAGAAGGTGTTCCAGGAGGGATTTCAGCTTTACTTGAAGCTTGGAGGGAGAGGGGTCTACCTATTTCAGAGGTTTATTTAGAAGTTTCACTTGCAGCTCTCCCAGGCCAAGTTCAGATTTTATCCCTCGCCCTGGATTTAATTAGCAAAATAAATTGGGATTATTTTGAAATATTTTGTTTTATTTTTCAAATTTGGGGGAATACAGAGGTTCAGCCAAGGTAGATTTAATTATACTGCACTAACAACTTCACCAACGGATCAGAAACTTTTAAGTTTATTTCTCAGTCATGCAAAATCTTCTGTGTGTCTAAGTCCCCTCCAGAACATCTGTGCTCAGTGTTGACTCACCATTCCAGACTGCTTTGATTTCGGGGCACTCCATAGTAACATGGGCTTTCATCGTTGCTATGGCAGATGAAGAGTGCATGGATAATCACTCATGACTCTTAAATGCTTCCACTCAGAAAATGTGTCAACTTAGGTTCACATTTCACTGGCCAACACAAATCATATGGCTATGCTCATCTCCAAAGGTTATATGCCCAGAAGCAAAATAATAGCAGATATTTCAAAGAGTTCCAGTGAGGTCTGCCACAATCTCCTGCTTTGAGTCATTTTTGCCTAGTCCAATTGAAGATGAGCAGCTCCACCAAGTTCTGTGGCTCAGCCTGTAATCCCAGCACTTTGGGAGGCCGAGGTGAGTGTTTTGCCTGAGCCTGCGGGTTCGAGACCTGCCTGGGCAACTTGGCGAGACCTCATCTCTGCAATAAAAATCAAAAATTAGCTGGGTGTGGTAGTGCGCGCCTGTAGTTCCAGTTACTTGGAAGGCTGAGGCGAAAGGATCACCAGAGCCCAGCAGGTCGAGGCTGCGGTGCCGGGAGTGGCCACTGCATTCCAGTCTGGGTGACAGAGTGAGACTCCAACTCAAAAAAGAAAAGAAGATGAGCAGCTTAAAACAAAAACTGTTCAAAAAATCTATTCTAAGCATGCCTTACCAAATCCTAAATTTAAGTCATCAATCTATGTCTTAACAGTATAGGCCTTCTCATTTCATTCATCACTAAATGCAGGAAGGAAGAACCAATAATTTTTGTTTTTGCTTTCTTTTTTTTTTTTTAACATTTTTTTTTATTGTGATATTGAGGGGTACATTTAAGGGTTAGGTACACAAATATGTCTCATTCAGGCACCCTTGTTTGTAAGAAGTGTCCCCCCATCCCCAGACAGGTATTTACTGCCATTAATT